>PVHX01004345.1:97714-127439 GCA_004024805.1 Geosciurus inauris | reverse complement strand
AAAGAGAGAAAGAGAAAGAAAGAAAAAATAAAAGAAAAGAAAGAAAAAGAAAAAAAATTTAAAAAAATTTATGGTACCAGGGATTGAGCTCAGGAGGACTCAACCACTAAGCCACATCCCTAGCCCTATTTTGCATTTTATTTAGATACAGTGTCTCATTCAGTTGCTTAATGCCTCACTTTTGCTGAGGCTGGCTTTGAACTCACAATCCTCCAAAAAATCGACAGTGACTGTAGTTTACATTTTTAGCCCTCTGACTTGAAGCTTCTCTGGAAGCAAGAGTCCTATTACTTGTATATCCCCAGCTTTCTTGCTACCTACCTTTCTAGACTACCTCATTTCACTGTATATTAAAGAGGGACCTACTGAGTCTGAATTTTCCAAATCATTAGGCACAACCATCAATCCTTAAGGTCCTTGAATCATCTCTAAAGATGAATTCCAGAAATATAAGGTCACCTCAACATCACCCTCATTCTTATAGACTTTTCAAAATCAGATTCCAGAGGCTATGCCCCTTTTCCTTGCAGCTCACTTTATATAGTACCTGAATTTGTTCCAAGACTTCACGCTGCATCTCCACAGCCATATGGTATACATGATGATCAGAGTCATTGTACATCACAGCATTCTGGAACATCAGCATCAGATCCCGCTGGAACTGGGCCATGGTACGAATCCGCCCCTTAGACAGATTCCTCTTCAGGCTAGTTAGGTCCATGGGCCTGCGGATGGCCAAGAGAAACCAGAGAAAATCAAACAGTAATGTGGAAAATGTGAGGACCCAACATGCTCTCTTGGAGAACTGTTATTTTTTTTTTGGTACTGCAGATTGAACTCAGGGGCACTTGACCACTGAGCCACATCCCCAGCCCTATTTTGTGTTTTATGTAGAGACAGGGTCTCCCTGAGTTGCTTAGCGTCTCACTGTTGCTGAGGCTGGCTTTGAACTCGCGATTCTCCTGTCTCAGCCTCCCTAAGTGCTGGGATTACAGGCTTGCGCCACTGCACCCAGCTCTGTTATTTTATTCTTATTTTTATTTTTCGTACTGGGGATTGAACCCAGGGTACTTTACCACTTATCTGCATTCCCAGCCTTTATTTATTTATTATTATTTTTATTATGAGATAGGCATGCAACCCGCACCCAGCAAACTGGTTGTAATGAAAATGGTAGCAAAGATAGTAAACCCCGTCAGATAATAAAATAATAGCAGCAGCTAACATCAGGCTATTTATCGGCCAAGCACTATGCTAGGTACATGCTATAGTAAATTAATCCTCTCAAAAAACATATAAGGTAGGTATTATTACTCTTGTTGTTATGATGCTGATAATGAGGAGGAAGAGGAACAGGAGATGGAATCTTACTGTTTCCAAGGCTAGTCTTGAAGTAAAGATCTTATTGCAACAGCCTCCCAAATGACAGAGAACCAAGCATGGTTGCAATGTGCCTATAATCTCAGCTATTCAGGAGACCGAGGCAAGAGGATGACGGAAAGAGACTGCAAAACTTTAAGACTCCATCTAAAAACAAAAATAGGGCTGAGTACGGTGGCATACACCTGTAATCCCAGCAACTCTGGAGGCTGAGGCGGGAGAACTACAAGTTCAAGGGCAGCCTCAGCAATTTAGCAAGACCCTGTCTTTTTTTTTTTTTTTTTTGGTACCAGGGATTGAACTCAGGGATTCTCGACCACTGAGCCACATCCCCAGCCCTATTTTGTGGTTTATGTACAGACAGGGTCTCCCTGAGTTGCTTAGCGCATCGCCGTTGCTGAGGCTGGCTTTGAACTCACAATTCTCCTGTCTCAGCCTCCGTAAGTGCTGGGATTATAGGTGTGGGCCACTGCACCTGGCTAAGACCCTGTCTTAAAATAAAAAAATAAAAAAGGAAAAAAGGAAAGGCTGGGGATGTATCTCAGTGGTAAAGTACCCCTGGGTTCAATTCCCAGTACCGAAAAAATAAAAAATAAAAACAAAAAAAATAAGTATAGACATTATCATTAAACTTTTTGGGCAAATTAGGAAACAAAGACTTAAAAAGGTTAAGTACTTGCCCAAAGTAACACATTCTGGACTCCAGAGGCAGCCTGACTCTAAAGTCCACAGGCCAAGATACTCTTCAATTATTATAGGAACAGTTAGCCTCAAGTATCAAGGCTGTAAGGAGCTCCAGTGTTCAGTTTGTCTCCAGTAATCACTGTCCCTTCCCCACATGAGGACAAAGCATTTGTCCTCTCAGGAGTGTATAGCAACAAGCACCATCTTGGAAGCAGACAGGAGATCTTACCAGACATCAATTCTGCCAGCATCTTCATCTGGGACTTCCTAGTCTCCAGAACCATGAGAAATAAACGTCTATTACCCATCTGAGGTATTTTGTTTTAGCACTACAAATGAACTAAGACAGTCTCCAAAGATTCAGCCATGATCTTTTATATTCTATTACCACACTCTTTTATAACAGCATTTTAGATGAACTATGCTATTAAAATCCAAAACACTGTACTCAACCAATGTTTGTAGCTTTGTAAGCAACATTTGGGTTAACATTTTTACCTCAGAATACCTGTAAGTAACTGCCTTAAAGTTTTGGAGGCTGAGACAGGAGGATTGATCAAAAGTTCAAGGTCAACCCTGGCAACTTAGAACCTGTCTCAAAATTTTAAAAATAAATAAAAGGGGCTAGGGATATGGCTCAGTGGTAGCGCACCCTTGGGTTCCATCACCAGTACCGCACACATACACTGAAAAAAAAAAAGTGTCAAAGGCTAATTTAAGAGTATAATGAATGGATCATATTATTTGAAAGGTCAATACTGCAAACAAAAAATAAAGTAAAAATTACTTGCATTACTTTGCAAGTGAAGATACTGAACTCATAACTGACGCATAACTTCATAAACTTGTTTGGCTGTAAAATATATGTTGAGTTTGCTGGATGCAGCGGTGCATGCCTATAATCCCTGTGGCTTGGGAGGCTGAGGCAGGAGGATTGAAAGTTCAAAGCCAGCCTGAGCAACTTAGCAAGGCCCTAATCAACTTAGAGAGACTCTGTCCCAATATAAAAAATAAAAAGTGCTGGGGGATGTGGCTTGGTGGTTAAGTACCCCTGGGTTCAATTCTGGTACAAAAAAAAGTGTGTATGTGTGTGTGTGTGTTAAATTTGTAAGTGATATAAATAAAGAAATAATCTAGTGGATGGGAAGTAAAGAATGAAAAGCAGCCAACCTTTCTTGATACCTTTTCTACTGACCTTTTCACCACATCCTTGTATCCCGGAGCCTGCCTTTCTGAAACAGGCTTCAAAAATGGACTGCTGAACCTGTTAAGGGACAAACCCAGAAAGGATAAAGAAACCCTGGCAATTACTCCAAATAAGAAGAGTGGCTGTGAACAAGAATACTTCAAAATACAGAGTATGGCTCAGCTCTTGTTACATTTCCCTTAGGGGAATGCAGACTCAGCACTACTCAGAGGAAATCTGTGAATGCCTGTAATCTCAGTGAATGAGGAGGCAGGAAGATAGCAAGTCGGAGGCCAGCCTGGGCAACTTAGTGGGACCCTGTCTCAAAATAAAATAGAAAGAACTAGGGGCCCCTGGGTTGAATCCACAGTACCACCAAAAATTAAAAAAAAAAAGAGCAAGAGAAAAAGAAATTGAAATCTATACATTTTCTCTTGCCAAACAGTTAAAAACAAACAAACAAACAAACAAAAACCTGTGAAATATTTAACTATTATTATAATCTACTAATTTAGAGCTCAGAAATTTGTTCAAAGCTCCTGAGGCTGCTCTGTTAAAAAGAATCATCTACCATATATCATATTGTAAGGAGGCACACATATTCTAAGTACAAAATACCATGTAACAGAAATCAATTTCTAGAGACAAGTCAAATGGCACAGCAATTTTTTATTTGTTCTTTTTAGATACACATGACAATAGAGTGTATTTTGACATATTATACATATATGGAGTATAACTTATCCTAACTAGGATCCCATTCTTGTGGTTGTACATGATGTGGAATTACACTAGTCATGTATTCATATATGAACATAGGAAAGTTACGTCTGATTAATTCCACACTTTTCTATTCTCCTCCCCCCTCCCTTCCCTTCTTTCCCCTTTGTCTAATCCAATGGACTTGTATTCTTCCCCTCCCACCCTTCCTTGTTGTGGGTTAGCATCCACATATCAGAGAGAACATTTGGCCTTTGGTTTTATGGGACTGGTTTTTTTCACTTAGCATAATTATTTTCTAGTTCCATCCATTTACCAGAAAATGCCATAATTTCATTCTTCTTTATTGCTGAGTAATACTCCATACCACATTTTCTTTATCCATTCATCAGTTGAAGGGCACCTAGGTTGGTTCCATAGCTTGGCTATTGAATTTAGCTGCAGTAACTATTTCTTGTACAGACTAGTAAAAGCAGCTGTGGGTACTTACAGTTAAAAGAGTCTTAGATATTATGACCTGTTTGAGGGACAAACATATCTTTTTTTATACTTGAGACCTAACATGTGCTAATGCCTCAGTTCTGAGCATAATCCTATTACCACTTTGGAGACCCACCTGTGACTGGCAATCATCTTCCAGACTGGCAAAAGAGTTTTTTTAAATAGCAAATGATCCTGAACAGGGTCACCTTGACTTAGATCAGTCCTACAGGATACAACATGACAAGAAAGAGATAGTTAACTTCACAAATGGTATTCTGTCTCCCCAGTAATGAGGTTTTCTCAATGCATAGTGCTCTTAATTATAATACCTGAAGGAATATAATACCATAGGAATAAAAATATATTTAATGCCTTCATAAGGTATCATAAACTATATCTTTTGTTTTTTTTGGGTACTGGGGATTGAACCTAGGGGCACTCAACCACTGAGCCATATCCTCAGCCCTTTTTAAAATTTTATTTAGAGACAGAATCTCACTGGGTTGCTTAGGGCCTTGCTAAGGTGTTGAACTCTCAATCCTCCTGCCTCAGCCTCCTGGGTTGCTAGAATTACAGATGTGCACCACCGTGCCTGGCACCTTTTCTACTGCAGCTGCTTTCTTTCTTAGTAGCCATGACTCTAAAGAACTGGTTTATAAAAACAGTTTTTGTTTTGTTTTTGGTACTAAAGATTGAACTCAGGGTGCTGTATTACTGAGCTACATCTCCAGTCTTTTTTATATTTTGAGACCAGATCTCCCTAAGTTGCTGAGGCTGGCCTCAAACTTGCAATCATCCTGACTCAGCATCTCAAATTGAAGGGATTATGGGCATGCACCACCGTGCTAGGCTGAAAGCAATCTTTGTTCAATGTTTCCCAAGTGCCTGTGACAGAATCTAGCACATAGTAGGTTCTCGGTAAATACTTGATAAGTTAGTCTGGTCCTGTTTTTATGCAGAAATATGTCACACTAATAACAATTTCTCCCATATTTCCAGAGAAAGAAATATTTGGTTTCACATACCAAATAATTCACATACCAAATAAACATAATTGCTTATGTTTTATCAGAATGTTACACACAATTTAAATAATTTTCCTTTTTACTTTCCCCTGTATAGTGATCTTTAAAATACCTAAGACAAATCCATTTCTTCTCATTGACCCTTCCTTCTCTCCTTCTCTGAGCTAAACTGTCTCATTTATTTAGCTTTTCTTTTCTTTTCTTTTTAAAATTCTTTTTGTGGTGCTGGGGATGTGAACTCAGGGCCTTGTGCATGCAAGGCAAGCATTCTACCAACTGAGCTATATCTCCAGCCATACTTAACTTTTCTTTAGAAGAGCAGTGATTCAACATTTTATTTCTTCTTTATTTTTTTCTTTCTTTCTTTTTTTTTTTTTTTTTTTTTGGCAGTTCTCAGGATTGAACCTAGAGCTAATCACTGTACCACTGAGCTACATCCCCAGTCTTTTTTTTAATTAAAAAAATTTTAAAATGTTGATGTAGGATCTTACTAAATTGTCCACACTGACCTTGATTAAACTTCTTTAATCAAGGTGATCTTCCTGCTCAGCCTTCTGGAACAGCTGGGATTATAGACATGCATTGTGCCCAGAAAATGCTGTCATTATTATTTTTTTGAATACTGAGGATTGAACCTAAAGGTGCTTAACCATTTAGCCATATCCCTAGCACTTTTTATATTTTCTTTAGAGACAGGGTCTCGCTTAATTGCTCAGGGCCTTGCTAAATTGCTGAGTCTGGCCTCAAATTTGCAATCCTCCTGCCTCAGTGTCCTGAGTCATTAGAATTACAGGCATATGCCACCATGCCCAGTAAAAATACTATTTTTTTGTAGAACTCTATCAGAACAGGGAGCCCAAAACAAACTTCTTTGTTTCTGGTCATTCAACAAAATGAATAATTTCTCCTCGGTACTGGTGGTACAACTTCATTCACATATCCATATAACAGACCTTTAATGTGTCTACCGTATGAAAGGTACTACGCTAGGATCTGTAACTTCATCATCAACAACTTTGTAGAAATAATTCCTTACTTACCTTTATTTCTACCTATATGGAAGCGAACGCCAAGCAATTATAGTAAAATAAAAAAGTGAGAGTGGAAAGATCCTTCAGACTGGGAATGGTGCTCCAAAGACTCTTCTTTTCTTCTTGACAGATCAGTACAGACCAAGGGAAGTGCCTGAGAAGAAGGCCCTGGACATTTATTCATTTATTTTTTCCAGTGATGGGGATTGAACCCAAGGCCTTGGATATGCTAGGCAAGTACTCTACTGGATAACTATACTCCACTCCTCACCTCCAAATGTCCTCTTTTAAAGTAGTTTTAAGCTTCTCTATCAATAACACAAAAATTCACCTTTTTAATCTTCCCTTAAGGTATCATGCCAAGCAAATTTAGTAACTAGTATATATTGCTTTTCTAAAAAAAGACTATATGATTAGTGTGGTCACTTATACCTGTAATCCCAGCTACTGAGGAGGCTGAGGCAAGAGGATCACTAATTTGAAGCTAGCTTAGGCAATTTAGTGAGACTTCCCATCTCAAAATTTAAAAATTAAAATTAAAAAAGGGCTGGGAATGTAGCTCAGTGGTATAGTACTCCTGGGTTCAATCTCTAATACTGCCCCCGCTCCCCATAGACTTAAGGAACAACCTGACTTAGCAATGTTTCCTGAACAAATGAAATCTAATTAAGACCGAAGAATTAAAAAGACACTTAGTGTTTATGAAACAGATTTGTTTTATAATAGGAGAGCATATAAATGTGTATTTATATGATTTTAGAATTATATTTGATGCTGGGCATGGTGACACACACCTGTAATGCCAGCGGCTCAGAAGGCTAAGGCAGAAGGATTGCAAGTTCAAAGCCAGCCTCAGCAATTTAGCAAGGCCTTAAGTAACTTAATGAGATTCTGTCTCTAAATAGAAATTCAAAAAAGGGGTGGGGATGTGGCTCTGTGGTTAAGCACCCCTGGTATCCCCCCAAAATTATATTTGAGTCCAGGAATTCCAGATCAGATTGGGCAATATGAGAAGACCTTCCCTGAAAACTAAAACAAAACAAAACAACAAAAATTCAACCATACATATTGAATTCATAGTGTTTTTCAATTCTAATTTTCTTTTTTGGTACCAGGGATTGAACTCAGGGGCACTTGACCACTGAGCCACATCCCCAGCCCTATTTTGTATTTTATTTAGAGACAGGGTCTCACTGAGTTGCTTAGCACCTTGCCATTGCTGAGGCTGGCTTTGAACTTGTGATCCTCTTGCCTCAGCCTCCCAAGCTGCTGGAATTACAAGCATGTGCCACCATACCTGGCTTAATTTCCTTTTTGTTAACTTAAAAAAAATTAACTCATTTTATTGCAACACATTCAAATAGGAATAATAAACACAAAATATGAATCTTAATCTTGAATAAAAATCTCCACTTATAGTATTTTTGTTTGTTTGATGCTGGGTATCACACCAAGGGCCACCTGTTAGGTAAATTCTCTACCACTGAACTATTCTATAAGACCTATACTTACAGTTTGGAGGAGTTTGCATGGCTGAGAAGGATATCCACAAGGGGAGTTTCCTGAATGCTGAAGCCATCATCACAGTCTCCTGAAGGGGGCTGGTCTTCCATCTCTGAAGCATACCCTTCACCTTGGTCCTCCTCTTTGGATTCTTGCTGCACCTCACCCTGAGAATTCCAGGAAACTTTATAAAGAGATTTACTATCTGTGTGGTCATTTCATTTGCACAGAATAAAGTAAGGCTAACCTTAAAGTGAGAAGAGGCCAATTATTATAAAGCTATAAAAGAAATTAGAGAAGTTGACTTAACTAGACCTAAATCAATGAATTTTTTTTTTTTTTTTTTGGTATTGGGGATTGAACTCAGGAGCACTCAACCATTGAGCCGCATCCCCAGCCCTATTCTGTTTTATTTAGAGAAAGGGTCTCACTGAGTTGCTTAGTGCCTCACTATTGCTAAGGCTGGCTTTGAACTCATGATTCTCCTATCTCGGTCTCCCAAACAAACTCAGTGAGACCCTGTCTCTAAATAAAATACAAAATAGGGCTGGGGATGTGGCTCAGTGGTCAAGTGCCCCTGAGTTCAATCCTTGGTACCAAAAAAAGGAAATCAGAATTGAAAAACACTATGAATTCAATATGTATGGTTGAATTTTTGTTGTTTTGTTTTTGTTTTTGTTTTGAGGGAAGGTCTTCTCATATTGCCCAATCTGACCTGGAATTCCTGGACTCAAATATAATTTTGCGCCTGGTTAAATCAATGAATTCTTAGTAGTTATCTTGCTGGAGAATTTTAACTCTGCCCCCTCAACCCCCAAATGAAAAAACAATATTTACTCAATTTTAGTTGGATGATATACTCTTTGAAATCAATAGCACCTGTGGCCCTGGAGTTACCAACTATATGGGTGCTTTACCACTGAGCTACATCCCCAGTTTTTGGGTTTGTTTTTTTTTTTGGTACTGGAGATTGAATTCAGGGGCACTCGATCACTGAGCCACATCCCTAGCCCTATTTTGTGTTTCAAGTAGAGACAAGGTCTCACTGAGTTGCTTAGCGGCCTCGCCGTTGCTGAGGCTGGCTTTGAACTCGCGATTTTCCTGTCTCAGCCTCCCTAAGTGATGGGGTTACAGGTGTGCGCCACCGCGCCTGGCTATGGATTTTGGGGGGGGGGGTTGAGACAGATTCTATGTTGCCCAGGTTGACCTTGAACTTGCAATCCCCCTGCCTCAGCCTCCCAAGTAGCTGAGATTACAGGCATGCACCACCACAACCACTGGCAAGATAATGTCCCCCAGGCTGGTCTCAAACTCCTGGACTCAGCTTCTCTAGTAGTTAGGACAACAGGCATGTGTCACCACACCGGGTGAACTGTTTCATTTAAATCTCATAGCAAATCTACAAAGTAGAGCACTATTATCCTATTTGTAGCAGAGAAAACTGAAGTTCTAAAATGTTTGGAATATGCCTAAGAACACACAGCTAAAACTAGTGCTAAAACCAGGATTTGGACCAAGTAGTTATAAACCTCTGCAGTTAACCTGAGTTCTAATCACTCTGCTCTAACTCCCTCTGAAGACCAACTAGACAGCTGATTTAAATTATTTACTTACCTCTTCACTCTCTGTGGGTAGACCCTGAACCACACTAATATCTGAGGGAACAGGAACCACCTCAATCTTTCCATTTTCTCCCTGCAGCTTTTTCTCAGCTATTGAGGATTCTATCTTGGCTAAAGCCTCTTCAGTTTCTCTGCAGGGATCCCCTTCTCCTTCAGTGGCTTCAATTTCCCTTCCCTCTTGTTGTTTGGTATCAGATGGAGGGTAGCAGCCTTCGCTCGATTCTTTGCTGCTAATGCACAATGGCTCCATTAAATAAGCTACCTGCAATCAAAGTTTATTATTAGATGCACAGTAACACCATCGAAATTATCCACATATCAGTAATGGCACATGCTTACACTGCCATTGTAAGTCTGAAATAGCAGATAGGTTTAACTCATTTAATCATTTTAAAATTTATCAAATATATATACTGGGTTAGTTGCTAGGGATGCTATAGAAAATGAGAGAGAGATGGTTCATGCATCTTCAAGGAGCTTATGTTCTAAATTTTCAGTTTTGATTAATTGGGAGTTGCTGGCTAGAAAACTTGAAAAATGTGTTTACTACAGACTCTAGAGACAAGTGGCAACATTTGAACTAGATACTTGCTCATCCTGTGTTCAGTTGTAGCATAAATAAATTCTTTTGTCCAAATCTTTCTATTTCTTATCAGTATATTTCTTGTCTTCATCTCTAGTCGAGGTTAATAAGAACCCTTTAAAACACTGCCTTGCAGCCAGCCTTGGTGGCGCACACCTATAATCCCAGCACTTTCGGAGGCTGAGACAGGAGAATCATAAGTTCAAAGCCAGCTTCAGCAGTGGTGAGGCACTGAGCAACTCAGTAAGACCCTGTCTCTAAATAAAACACAAAATAGGGTTGGGGATGTGGCTCAGTGGTCAAGCACCCAAGTTTAATCCCCAGTACAAAAAAAAAAAAACAACACTGCCTTGCAGCCAGGCACAATGATGCACACGTGTAATCTCACCAACTCAGGAAGCTCCTGCAGAAGGATTTCAAGTTTGTCAGCCTCAGCAACTTAGTGAGATGCAGTCTCTGGGAATGGGAGTTGGGAGAAGGCTGGGGGAGTAACTCAGTGGTAGAGAGCCCGTGGGTTCAATCCCCAGTACGGGTTGGAGGGACTGCCTTAAGTAATATTTTAAACTTCAAGGAGACTTTGGGCAAGCATAACTTCTCATGACTCTCAATGAATTGCAAGGATGTTCATAAGGCAGTCCTGCACATGGAAATTCCACTCTTTTGATTTCAGCCCCCTAAAGACTATATTTGGTGCATATTCTGTATCAGCACCAAGTATGGGGGACACAACAATTAACTTGGTCATTGCCACTGTGGATCTTATATTTTAGCAAATATGAAGAAAGGTAGCTGCACATAAGGGTAAGCATTCTCTTAGAAAGTTGAGGTTCTTTTGGCTTTGGAATTCATGCCCACTATTACCTCAGAGAGAAAGTGGAGGAGGTTCTGACGGCTGACTTGCTCTGACTCTTCCTGAGATTCCTCACTGCCTCCATCCCCCACAAGCAGCTCACTAGTTTCTCTCCCTGGGCTGCTTTCCTCTAGTTCCTCAGCCTCTGGATCTTCAGTTTCCCTCCAGCTGCCCACATCAAGATCCAGACTGGAGTCCCATGAGCTGAAGAGGGACCTGCAGTCGTTGCTCAACTCAGAGTCATTGGGATAGTCTTGTTCAGAATCCAACCAAACCCACTCACGCCCCATCTGTAAATACACAGAACAAGAATGCATTAGATTCATTCAAATAATATTCCTAAGGCATCTCCATCTTCCAAGTTCAGTAGAAATACAAGGGGCCAGAGTTTTTTTTTCTACTCATTAAGAACAGAAAGTAAATATTAGGGGATGAAATAATCTGTCTTTTGAAATAAGAAAATGCTTCATGTCAATATAATACACATTACCCAATGTTTTTAACTTGAATTTCCTCATATTCCATAAGGAGAGAAAGAACTGGAGCATAGCTAGTTTAACAGAATTCCTGTATCCCAAATAACCCAATAATTCAGCTAAAAGGCAATAAATTTGAGGGGCCAAGAGGTGTCCTCAGCAAATACATATTTTTTTTTAATATATATTTTTTTAGTTGCTGATGGACACAATATCTTTATTTTTATTTATTTTATGTGGTGCTGAGGATCGAACCCAGTGCCTCATGCATGCGAGGCGAGCACTGTACCACTGAGCCACAATCCCAGCCCCGCAAATACATATTTTTAACCTATTAACCAATACATCCTTAAAATTCACCTTCGAGATCACTTTTGATATTCTTTTAGTCATATCCAACTGTCATTTTTCATAGTAAAAACAGAAACATCAAGTTGTTTTTTTTTTTTTTTTGGTACTGGCCACTGAGCCGCATCCCCAGCCCTATTTTGTGTTTTTATGTACAGACAGGGTCTCACTGAGTTGCTTAGCGCCTCGCCACAGAAACATCAAGTTTTAATGCTATCTTCCCTTGTTCATTGTTCTACACTATCCTGGCTTTAAAATTTTTTTATAGCTTTGTCTTCTGTCTTACAACTTTAAATGTAGGCTTTTCTTCTGTTTTTGCTTGGTTCTCTGCTTCCTTAATACTTCTATTTAAAAAAATGTGTGTAGAGCCAGGTGCAGTGGCATATGCCTGTAATCTCAGCAGCTCAGGAGGCTGAAGCAGGATTATGAGTTAAAGTCAGCCTCAGCAATTTAGTGTGGACTAAGCAACTTAGTGAGACCCTGTCTCTAAATAAAATACAGGGCTGGGGATGTGGCTCAGTGGTTGAGTGCCCCTAAGTTCAATCCCCAGTACAAAAAAAATGTACATAGAAGCCGAGTGCATTGACTCATGGCTGTAATCCCAGCGATTTGAGACAGAAGCAGGAGGATCACAAGTTCAAGGTCAGCCTCAACAATTTATCAAGGTTCTAAGCAATTTAGCCATACCTCATCTCAAAAATTAAAAGGGCTCGGGATGTGGCTCAGTGGTAGAGCCCCTGGGTTCGAAACTCCATACCTCACTCAAAAAAAAAAAAGTCTATATAAAGTTCCAACTTTGTCCTGTATTCAGGTGACTTCCAATCTCATCTTTAATTACATGCACTTTGATCTCATTTCTTCATCTAATTCCCTTTAGATACCTACTATCTGCTTCGACTCCACATTTCTAAAACTAAAATCACGTCTCTTCCTATCTCTAAAATAATTTGCTCTTTCCAATTATTTCCACCAACAACACTATTACTTTAGAAGATCTTTTAACTTTAAGAACAATGTTTTGACCCTTTTCTTGTATTCAGTAAGCAAATTCTCTTCCCACTCTGCCCCCACTGATTCTGTTGTGCTTTTGTTGCTGTACAAATGCATCTTGTTCATTTTCTGTATCCAATCTGTTCTCAGCAGCCTCCTTGCTCAAGGCTTTAGAATAGTGATCTCAAATATAAATTTCTCAATCTACCATTCACAGTCCTGAGATAGCCTATTTTATTCCCGACTGGCTATTTCAACATTTCTTACCATTATCTGTTCTAATTACATTTCTCTCTTTATTGCCCCCACCACCTGCCTACACCTTCAACTTGGCTTCCTAAGCTCATCACTTTCTCTACCAACCCTAAATCTGTTCTTTAATGAATTTTTTTCACTTTTCCACCTTTTAATGCTTCAGTATATCACATGCCTGTTTGTGGGCTGCTTTATATTTCACATTTTCTAACTCATGGACTGAATTCTTTTCCATTGTTGCATGAAGACTATCTTCTACTTGTTTAGCTTTCTAACATGCTTTCTAAATAGTTCCATTTAAGGGAAAAAAAGGCCTGTGACATTACCACCACTTTTTTTTGCAGTACTGAGGATAAAACACAGGGCTTTGTGCATGCCATGCAAGCATTCTACCACAGAACCATATCCCCAGTCCTAATTTTCTTAAACCCATCTTTCTCAAGATGGCATCTAGTGCTAGAAAACATCCTGTTCATTTTTACTTTTTTTCCTTTTTGTTTTCTGCAGTGCTGGGACTAAATCCAAGTCCTTGCACTTGTTAGGCAAGCAAACTATTTGCGATCCTCCTGCTTCATAATTTATATGTATAAATAGTACTTATATATAAAACTATAAATATATACGTATGTATCTAATAATACATACATGTGCACGTGCACACACACACTGCAGTGCTGTGCTGGGGATTGAACCCAAGGCCTTGTACATGTGAGGCAAGTAATTGACCCCAGAGCTACAACCCAAGCTCAATACTGGTAATTCTTAAACTGAGGTTAGCCTTCCAAGAACAATGGTAAGAACTCTGCCAGATACAGTGGTGCACTACTTGGGAGGCTGAGGAGGACTGAGAGTTCACACGCAGCATGGGCAACAAAGTGAGATCCTATCTCAATAAAAAACAAAGCAAAACAAAATAAACTCTGTACACAGGAGGTCTACCCATAGAAATCAGAAGGAAATGCTAATAACCAAGAAATATCTGTGCAGAGTGTTAAATGACACAGTTACTGAGATAAAGGTCAATGCTACCTATGCCTACATTCTCAATTTTTAAGCAATGCCATGAACAGGACTCTGATAACCCTTAATTTTCCCAACATTTAAGAAAAGCTGAGTAAGATAGCCCTTATGGCACAATACTTCAAAACATTATTGACCTTGGTTACTTACCTTTCTTGGCTGCAGCAGGCAGGTCATATTATAAGACCACTTTCCCCCCTCTAATAATCTCATTTTCACAAATGATTAAACAGTGATCATGTAGAAGAAACCACAAGCTTCAAATACACACACATACACATATAGGACACACCAAAGGCCAGAGATTTTTTTTTTCATTTTATTCTACACACATACACTTCACAGATTTATTTTTAAAAAGTCTGTACACTTCACAAGACAGTACAAACTAGCTACAATCTGCTAGCTACACATGAGGGCATTAACACAGCCCATGATTTTTGCCCTAAAACAGGCAAATGTGCTACTCCAACTCTCTGAGAGAGATTTTCCCAGCTCATGTCATGTGGCCCAGGTGCCTCCTCTTCTGTAATTCCCACTTCTGGAACAGGAACAGGGCCAACAAGCCCAAGCTCTATCTTGTTTACTTCTATTTCAGGTTTAGCTCAAAGAGAATACTCTTGAGAATTCACTTTTTCATCTTCATATCTGCTTCAATTGCACAGCGGCGTCCCCTGGTTCCCCCATCCTAGATGACAGCAGAGAAAGAAAGAGGGTATGAATAAGCTGGTTAAGAGTTAAGAGACAAGGTACAACAGGAATGCAGGGATTTGGTTTTGTGGGGGAGAGGGGATAAAATAAGCACAAAACTCCAGAGGGATGAGGGGGCATATTTTTGTCTTCCCACAGAGTAGCTAAAAAAACATCTGGCAGTTTATGAGAGGAAATGTAGGACAGAATATCTGGATTATGACCAACACAGAGGTCCTTGGAATTCACCTAGGGTCCCACAGAATGACTATTAGTCATCCCACCCAGGCCCAATCATGTGCAAAGGAACAGGAAGAGTAAACTAAAGGTGGGAAAATTAGGGAATTGGATAGTGAGGTGCTTGGCTAACATACCTGTCCAGCTGTTGGTCCCTATAAGAAAGGCCTTTCCTGCAGACTGACCCTGGCACTAGTTCCCTAGCACCTCCTGACAGTTGTTTTCCTTGAGATCAGGACAATCAGGCTTCTTTCCATCTGCTGTTCTCTCCCTGCAGCCCAGCTCCTTCCTCTTGTGCAATACTTTGCTGTCTTCAATAGATAAAAGATCCTATTAACCAGCCTTGCAATAGCCAGCCAACTGCTTGGGGATCCAGAGTCACTGTTGCAGGCCAATAAGAAAGAACGGAGACCATAGTGTTCTGTCTGTGGTACAGGCTGAAAGGCCTGTAGGCAAGATGAACTAGTGAACACTTTTGCTGGGCCAGACCATTTTCACATTTCTAATATGCAAGGATTCTAAAATATTTTGAGCTCATGAACCTAAGTTGCCTATGAGGCAACTTTTTTAAGAACAAAAATACCACCTTGCATTTATGTATACACTTTAATTTTTTTAAGCCAGTTTCATAATTATCATTCTCATTTTATCCTCACAACAACCCTGTGAGGTAGGCTGGACAGGTACCTCATTATATATTAGTTCTGTCACACAGAGAAGGAAAACAAGGCCCCAAGAAAGTATCCAATGACCTTAAGACCATATAGTTTTTTAGCCTGATGCCCTTCCAGTACAGTATGCCTCATGCTCCATAATGAACCACACAGAGTCACAGAATCATTTAATTCATGAAGGAAAAGAATAAAAGTTTTTAGGCTAGTTTTACCAAGCTTACCTCTAATTCCACCAGCCACTACTATTTATAGTGGTCATTATTACTGAGATCTTTAGCTCAAGTTTTACTGAGCGCTTGTGTATCAGGGATTAGTCTTGAAACTTTATTTTAGGAGAAAGGAAAAAAGTATGTGCTAAGTATCTGCCAGTATAAAGAACACCAATAAAAAGGCAGTAGCTGCTGCTCTGAGCAATTTTCTACTTGTAAGTAAAGAATTAGTAAGTGGTGGAGTCAAGAAATGAGGAGCAGGAGCATCCTAGATCCTTACCCCAAGAATATCTCAGTGATACCATCAACATTCCCTATCCAGCCCACACACACACACATGCAAGAAGACAGAAATGCAGAAGAAAAGACAATTTCTTATTCAGTGACCTAAATAAACAGAAGTTCAAGACATTGCCATAGTCTACATGTTGGACTTCCCTCTGCCACCCACCCCCAGCAGGAGCTGAGAACCTTTCTGGCAACACCACCCTTTGCAGCCATTCAATACTTACAAAGAGAGAGAGAAGGAAGGCAGGAGAGCCCATGGGGACACTGTCCTGTTAGAGGACAAACAAACACTGATCAGGTTCCACGGAAACTCTCAGCCGCAAGCACCCCAAACCTCAGGACAGAGACACAAGCACCATACACACAAAGACAAAATTTAAAAACCCAAGAACAAGAGGAAAGAGATATAAAAGCAATCTAGTCATCATGACTGTGAAACAGAAATTGACGGTCCCTAACTGCTGCAAGCTTGGTCAATTCCCCCTCCCGCCATGAGAGTACTCCCAAAAGGAATTGGTATTTCATTCACTCAGCTCAAAATTTCTTCCATGTTACTGGGTCAATCAGTTAACAACAGATTTCAATGTTTGGTTGGGAGCAAACAGCTACTATTCTATGATCTATTTTTCTGTGCACCATTAGAATGCAGAAGCTTGGCAATACCAAGTACTAATACAAGGTTCTTTGGATACTTTAGACTTTTAGCACTGGAACACTGGTGAATAGATTCTTTTTTGATCTCCTCACCTTCTCTGAAGCATCTTGTTTTCGAGTAGAATCTCTTCCTCGAAGACTTTTAGCACTTATTCCAGACTCAGATGTTTGCATAATCAACTGTGTGGCCAAGAATTGCTATAGGGAAAAGAAACAGAGTTGGCCAGAGACCTGATATAGTAGGAAAGAATTAAGACACTTTTTCACTAATCTGCCAAGGCTAACCTCAAATTTGCAATCCCCCTGGGATTATAGGTATGTAGCACTGCAACCAACATCTAAAGTTTTTTGCAGGGGGCTGAAGTTGTAGCTCAGTAGTAGAGCACTTGCCTAGCATGTGTGAGGCCCTGGGTTTGATCCTCAGCACCACATAAAAATATTGTGTCCATCTGCAACTAAAAAATAAATAAATAAATAATTTTTAAAAAGGGTTTTTGCCTATTGGAAGTTTAGTACATTAGGTTTTTTTTTTTCAGTTGTAGATGGACATAATACCTTTATTTATTTATTTCTACATGGTGCTGGGGATCATGTGTGCTAAGCAAGCGCTCTACTACTAAGCCACAAGCCCAGCCCAGCACATTAGGGTTTTTTTTTTTGGTGGTACTGGGGATTGAACTCAGGGGCCCTTGACCACTGAGCCACATCCTCAGCCCTATTTTGTGTTTTACGTAGAGACAGGGTCTCACTGAATTGCTTAGCAAGCCTTGCCGTTGCTGAGGCTGGCTTTGAACTTGGGATTCTCCTATCTCAGCCTCCCAAAGTGCTGGGATTACAAGTGTGTGCCACCACACCCGGCTCACATCAAGTTTTAATTCTAGTTATAATGGGTATTCTAAAGAAATTCAAAATGTCAAGTGTCTTTTTTTGCTTTAATATAGGTTTACAATAATAGGATCAAAATCTCTACCCTCAAAAACAGAACAAAACAAAACAGCTCTACCAAGAATGAGAAAAAGAATAAAAATAAGATGAACCAAAGACCATTGGCAATTAAAGTAATTTGGCCGACATGCAAAGATACAACATTCCTTCAAGGTCAACTTCCCAAAGGATTCCTGGTTATGCAACTATAGAAGCAGGTTGTCTGTGATAAAAAGGAATAGAGAAGAAACTCTTTTTGTTATGCACACATGCCATGCAGTTTATCTAATTTTAAAATATACATTTACTCTTTAAAAAAAAAATTTATTAAAAACTTCAAGCTAGAAATGTAGTTCAGTGGCAGAATGCTCACCTAGCATGCATTAAGCAATGGGATCCCCAGTATTGAAAAAAACAGAAAGAAAATAAACTAAACAAAACTAAAGTTATTTGGAAGGAAGAATCTTTTATCATAACTCCTTTCCCAAACAAGAGAAATTCAACATGAATTGGGCAAGAACAAAATGCTATGTTCCTAACTTTGTCCTTTATGGCTATTTCAAGTAAAAGCTATGGAACCCTTCCCTGTCATCAATATGACTCCTTCCCTTGAATTGAAAATATTCATACTTGCTGAAACACAAAGGAGCCTCAAAGTACCTGGATTTGTTCCAAGACATCTCTTTGCATCTCTACTGCCATGTGATAGACATCATGGTCTGAGCTATTATACATTACAGCATTCTGAAACATGAGCATAATGTCACGTTGAAATTCAGCTGTGCTGCGGATCAGTCCATTTTCAATGTTCTTCTTAATAGTTGATAAATCCATAGGCCTTAAAAAAAAAAAAAAAAAAAAAGAGGTAAACAGCAGTGGAGGCAGGAAGAGGACTCACCTGGATCTCTGAAACTTTATGAACATATATACATATATACCCTTCTTATACACCCTCAGTCTCAGCTGCCAAGATTCAAATGCCAACCCCTTATCCCAAAACATGAACTTAAGCCAAAAAAGTCAGTCTGGATAATAAGCAGTGAGAAAAGTAATAAAGGGGGTTAATTAATCAGTGGTGATCCCATCACTAGAATGGTTTGGCATGTGGATACCGTTGCATCAAAAATGTTAACTTTGAGCCAGGCGTGGTGGTGCACACCTATAATCCCAGCACTTTGAGAGGCTGAGACAGGAGAATCTAAGTTCAAAGTCAGCTTCAGCAATGGCAAGGTGCTAAGCAACTCAGTGAGACCCTGTCTCTAAATAAAAAACACAAAATAGGGCCGGGGATGTGGCTCAGTAGTCGAGTACTCCAAGTTCAATCCTCAGTACAGAAAAAAAGTTAACTTTGAACTTATTATCTAAAACAAAAATTCACTAAGTCTGGACGACTTTCAATTTAAGCAAGTCAGCATGGTGGATGAACCACGGCTTACCTTTGTACAATGCTGTGGTAGCCAGGTGCTATGTCATCTGTAACAGGCTGCAGGAAGACATTGGCATACCTATCCAAAAAGAAAAAGGTGCAATACTGATTTATTCTCTGGAAACATAGGAAGGGAGCTTATTCTAAGTAAGCAGGTAGTCAGGAGCAGACACCAGCAGTCCCACAGAAAACCATCCAGACTTTTTTCTAGTCACTCAACAATGAGGAGCAAGAAAAACTAATAAGGTTCACTCACCTATGATTAGCTGCAGCTCTCCATACAAGCATGATGGCTTTCTTCCAGATTTTCTGGGCCTGAATAGCTTCTTGATCCTCACTACAGACAGAGCTGAAACACAAATAAGAGTTATAGTAGGCACAAGTTTAAAAAAAAGTCCTAATTATTTTTTGTCAACTATTTGTTCCAAGCCCAGAAAGGGAAGATGAGGAAGTAAGACTAAAGATCCTCTCCTCTCCTACTTCTCACCTTCACCGTCTTGGCCTCAGATACTTACAACTGTGAAGAAGCAGGGCTGCTGGGGATGGAGTCTGCCAGTGTGTGTGACTGCAGGGTAGCATTATGTATGCTAAAGCCATCGTCACTCTCGCTTACAGGGGGCTCATTATCCATTTCTGACAAATAGCCTTCTCCTTGATCTTCTTCCTTAGGTTCTTCTAGGCTGGCTGCTTCACTGACTCCATCCTCCTCCTCCTCCTCACCTGCGGCATCCTTAGACACAGCATGCTCCAGTCAAAAAATGCAAACAAAGCTATCCAGCAAAGCATCATTAAACATGATCTGCTTTTTGAGTTAGATGAGTTCTAGAAATGGCCTCACATGCTTCTTGACTGAGCCCTCTATCACTTATAGTATTATCTACTTATAGCCACTGACTAAAGTAATCTCAAACTTGGACTAAGAATAAAACCCAGGATCTTAAAAAGAAAAAAAAAAGAAAAAAGAAAAAAAGAAAAGCTACTTACTTAATACTAAGCTAAGAGGCGTTCCTTTTTTCCCCTTGCTCTTGAAAGGAATTCTGACCCTGGATACAAAGTTATCAAAAATAGTTTTATTTGGGGGCTAGGGAGATAGCTCAGTGGTATAGCACTTGCCTAGCATGCATGTGGGTCTGGGTTCAATTCCCATCACCACATAAAAAATAAACAAAAAAATTTTTTTAAAAAATAGTTTTATTTCATGTCTCATCTGATGGAGCAAGCTCACATCACTTTAAGTCTCTGTTAACTACTACTTTAATAACGCTAAAAAGAAAATTTTGGATATTTCTCATTGGATAGTCTAATTAATGATTTGATTTCTTCTATGTTCTCCCTGGCTCTGATATCCCTATTCACTCTAAATCACTCTAGGTATATCAAAGCTTATTTGTGCACTAAATGTAAAGGAAGGACTGTGTGGTATTTACAAGCTCGCAAATTGCTATAGTACTCCCACTATGCCAGACTGTCCACTGCAGCTTTTCCCCATGCAACTCCTTACCAATCTCATCTTAGAGAATAAAGATGTGAGAGTACACTAAAATTTATTAAAAAGGTAGTGCTATAGGGAAATCTAATCACATGGCAAGAGGAATAAAGAAAAGTCTGAAATACCTTTATCTGGCCTCCAAAAATAGTCCCTGATTCTTCTTTCAATGAGTCTGCAGAGGAGAGAAAGACTACCTGAAGATTTTTCCACCTTAGCCTTCCCCTTCCTATGGACCATAAATCCCCTACAGCTTTCCTTTCCATTCCTACCTGTTCTATCTCCTCTACTTACCCACAACCCACAATCCCTCAGAAGACAGAGCAAATGATTTCAAGTTAGTTACAGAGTATAGATTTCCTGTCTTTTATTTACCTGACATTTCAAACTTGTGCTGAGTCTCTGCCTCTAAAGGATCTTCAATGGGATTTGAGCCATGCGATGGAGACAACATACTCTCAGGGGATGCCTGAAGATAAAAAAAAGAACAAGTATCTTAAGTCCTGGTAATTTGCTATAGCTCACACAATTTTATTCTTCAATGATAATGAGACTATAGAAGAAATTTTAAGTCCTACTAATGTGCTATGATTCTAATGGTCACCTTAACAGGAACAGGATAAGCATCAATCACAACTTATGGGCTATGGATACATGAAACACACCAAGACTCAGAAATTCAACAGGAAAACCCATCACTTCTTACCTATGTTATTTTAACTATAAGCTTCCATCCTCCCAGCTCCTGATCTTACTATTTACCTCTGTCTTCACAGTTGTAAGTGGCATCTCATCGCCTTTCCCACTGGAACCATCTGCTTCAGCAATCTCTCCAGTTGCAGTACTTCTGGGTTCCTCATCTAAGTCTTGACTCCTGAGTTCTGGTGGCTCCATACTTGCGGCTGAAACAACCCCAGCTACAATTTCAGCCCCTGAAATGCCTGACTCTGGTTCTGCAGGTTCCATCTTGATGTCAACACCAGACTCCCTGAGGTCCACAAGTTCATGAATTCCCTTGTTTTCTGTTTCCTCAAAGTCCAATCTCTCTTGCTTGACTGTCATCTCTGGTGCAGGGAGAGGTACTGGCTTATCCCGTTCCTGGATTGGGTGCTCCCAGGGGCCAGGCAGAGACTGGGGATCATCATTTTCTTCACAGAAAGACAGTGCCGCTTCCACAGCTGCCACATCCAGCACTTCAGGGTGATCATCTACCTGTCCCATAATACACAGACTATTGAGGTCACAGAAAAGCAGCCCAAGTCTCTCAAATTTGCTAGCACTCAATAAGAGTGAACCCGCAGTTCTCTTTCCTCCTCCATGTAGAGGAAACAACCAATGGACAGATACCTGTCTTCTGCAAATCAATAATATAGCTGGGGAGATGACTAACACCTAATACCAAAGGGCTTTTAGACTACACAGATGGAGATGCGCAGGAGCACAACAGCTGTTTACTATGAGAAGCAAAGAGGCAGAAGAGAGAAGCTATGAGATTATTTGGGGCTTTCCTGAATGGTTACCTTGTCCTCAATGATGGCAATGATGTCTCCAACAGTCTCAAAGTCCAGCTCTTCACCTGTGTAAGACACAGCAATATCCATCTTCTCAGCCAGATCCAAATCTTCCTTCCCATCTATGCTGGGAGCCTTTGATCCTCCAGGGGCCTCTGCTACCCCTGATCGGAAACACTCTTCTTTGATAGAATTAATGATCATGGAGATTTCATTGCTATCCATGGAAACAGTCACAGTATGTGGATCCCCCACAGCTTCCATGGGAACACAGGTGTCAGACTGATTCACTAAACAACAGAAAGGGAAAAGTATCTCAGCTTATTGGACACTAAGTGACCACCTGAAGTCCATACCAGAGCTAGATAGATGTCAAGTACCAACACACTTAAGGTCGAAACACATCTGCCTATGTTTTCTTCTCCCCATTTATTTATAAAATAAGGTGAGAACACATTCTCAAGCCTGCTTTTATTTGTACATTTAACCATTTCCCCCAACAAATAAATACCCACCCACCTCTTTTTACATCTTTGTTTTTCTAAGGATAAAGATGGCACATGTCTATGGAAAACAGAAGCATCTGAGTTAATGTTCTTGGTTATCTTTCCTTAATTGAAGCTCAAAATGAAATTTTGGTCCCAGTGGCTGCTCAGGGCGTGGGTCAGGGACGCACCTGGAGCTACACTCTCAGGAGTGGAGACAGCTGGAGCAGAGGATGGTGCTGGCAGCGCAGGCATCATGACAATGGTAGCCTGGGACACAGACTCTACAGGGGGTGGCACAAGTTTAACTGGAGGTTCACTGGCAACAGTAGTGAAGGAAGCAAGAGGTGTGGTGAACTGTGTAGGACCAGCTTCTAAAAGCCGGGAAAGAGTGGGAGCACCTAACAAAGAGGTATACAAAATGAGGTAAGAAGAAAGCATATGAACAAGAAGCAACAGCCACTTCTAAGACTCAACCAAGAAAAATTTTATGGTCTCAAAGAATGAAAGCATTTTTTATTGAGTAAATCTATTAGCTATAGTCTTACTTTCTCTAACTACTTTTTCCAAATCAGGAATGAACTAAAATTCTAAATTAGGAATGAACCAAAGCACTAGAGTATACAATATATATGAAAAACAGGTGGTAATTTTTCCTCAGAGGAAAATTAAATAATCACCAAGAACAAAATTAAAAAAACTTGTCTGAATAAATCTGTCATTTCTGCTGAGGTTCATCATGCTATAAACTATCCAACTTCAACATGATTCAAATACCAGTATCTAATGTTTATAAGATATTTTGTAAAAGCCTTTTTTTTTTTTGCTTTAGGTTATCTAATTCTCACTATATCCATGTAAAGCATATATATCACAATTAATAAAACACAAAATTGAGCCTCAGTAGTTAAGTCACTTATCAGATTACAAACCCAGTGTGTTTGTAATCTGAGATTTAAGCCAAATCTTTGTCATATTCTATTGTCTCAGATATCTCCAGCACCTTTACACAATTTTGCAAGCCACAGAGAAGCACCTTCACTATTTTACTTTACTTAACTTTACCATTCCTCTCATCAATAACTATGCTGTGGTTAATCAGGGTTGTCAACAATTTGAAGATGGAATGGATTAATAATTTCAAGCACTATGCTTTTTTTTAACAGGTAAAGCAGCTCCAAAACAAAGTTAGAAAAAGTAGTTGTGAATTTTAAGTCAAGGAGTAACAATTCCTTAATAATAATGAAACCAAATTCAACATCTCTGAAGTACATAAAGAAAGAGTAATGACTTACCTGAGGCAGCAGGGGAAGCTGCAACAGTATTGGGTGTTTGCTGTATCTCCCCACCATGTATCATGGGAAGGACCCCGCCTACCTCCAGGAGGACACCTGCACTGTTCAGATGACCAGAAGTAACAGCCATTTCACTCTCACTAACCTACCAGGGAAGAAAAGAGGTGAAAGCTACACTCAAGCTTTCTTTTACTATCACTTCCCCCGCAAAGCTCTGTCAACCAAACTTCTTGAAAACTAAAAACTTACTATTCACAGAGAGTAACTCAAAACCCAAGGGAAACTCTAATGTTCAGAACTTATTTGTCAAGAGTTCTTTGGGAAGAAAACCAAAATAATTGTGGCTCAGATACCTCAGGACCCAAGAATACTATCAACGTACTATATTTATTTATTGTTTACATTTAACTAAGACATCTCTTCCTCCTTTGAACTTTTTTTTCCATGTCACATTTTAGGTCCCAGGCACTCCCTTCCAAGTACTAAATCATCACAGCTCTCAAACACCCACAGAAGTCTCCATACCAGTCTGGGGCTAGTAGGCAGGAGGCTGCCCTTCTTCAAGAGCTCTGACAGCAGAGGGGAGGGGGGTGGAGTTGCTTTCTGTCCAAGCATCTTTTTCTGGGGTGAATCATCTGTTACTGGGGTCATGGGGGCTTCTAAGGGTGCAGAGCCTGGAGGAAGGGTGTCAGGAATCCCAGGAAACGAGGTGACTGGGGTACTCGGCAAAGTCCCAGGGGTTACCTAAGAGACAACAGAGAACCTTTATCTGACTTCTCAAACTATGGAAGGCTCCCTACTAATCTGGATGGGTTA
Organism: Geosciurus inauris; assembly: GCA_004024805.1. Taxonomy (NCBI): domain Eukaryota; kingdom Metazoa; phylum Chordata; class Mammalia; order Rodentia; family Sciuridae; genus Geosciurus; species Geosciurus inauris. Next base: position 102,588 of record PVHX01004345.1, on the reverse strand, counting down.
GTGTGTCTACAATTTTAATAGTTCTGAGTGGAAATGCCCAGAACCCTCTACCCCCTACTCTTAGCTATATTTTTCTTCCCCACAACATCTTCTCTTCTACTGACTCAAACCCAAAATGACCCAACCATTCCATCCAACCTGCCATTTACAAACTCCTTACCCCTACTAGTATTATATTTATAAGGAATTGTCTTTTATTTCAGCAGGAATTTCTTAAGACTAAGATACTTAGCAAAGAATTCCTGAATGCAGTCTTTTACCTATTTCTCAAAAAGGTCAAAAGCCTCAATGCTTTTAGGTCCGTCCTTATCTTAGAGCACAGAACATGGTAAATTAAGTCTTTAGTGTTCAGATCAGGAAGTTGCTTCTAGGCCAAAAGTGGTATCCTTATCACTCAGCTCTCTGCTGGCTTACTGCACCCTTCACTGATCAATTCCAATGGGTGGAAATAACACTCACCCCAGAGGTGGCCTCTTCCATAGTGGTTGAAGTCAAGTCCCCAAGTGGATAATCACCTCCTGGGGAGGCTGAATCTATAGGAGAGCGGACCATCACAGTGGGTAACCTCCGAGGGGGTGTTTTCACTGCTTGACGAGCTACAATATTAAAACAAAGTCCAAATCAATACTAAAGAAGTGAAACCAGACACTACTCTGTTGATATACAGCCAAGGACAAATAGGAATGCTGCATTATTAAAGCAGCATTATGAGTGTCGATTAGAAAACTTACTTCAACCTTTAACACTGGAGATGACTGATTTTTTTAGCCTAATTTTTCCTAATAGCAATTCTCACAGTAAGCAAACTCTTAACTATTTGTTTCCAAGGAGTGGGAAACAGTTTATAAACTCTTCAACACCTTCTTCAGCAACTTATAAAGACTCTGCTTTTATTTTATAATTATTTTTTTTTGGTGCTGGGGATCGAACTCAGGGCTTGGCGCATACAAGGCAAGCACTCTCTCACAGAGCTATGTCACCAGCCCAAGATTCTGCTTTTAAAAAAGAGGGAGAGGCTGGGCACAGTGGTGCACAACTGTAATCTCAGTGATTTAGGAGGCTAAGGCAAGAGGATCACAAGTCTGAGGTCAGCCTAGGCAACTTAGAGAGACTTCCAACTCAAATTAAAAAGGGCTGGGGATATAGTTCAGTGGTAAAGTGACCCTTGGTTCAATCCCCAGTGCTGCAAAAACAAAACAAAACAAAAAACCCCAATAAATAAATAGAGAAGAAAACCTCATTGGTTCACAGCATATATTTCTAGAATTACAAATGCTTATGTTGTTTCTCACATTATCTAATGACTAAATTATTCTCCATCTTTTCACAGGCCTTTTACTTCTAAAACCTCAATTATGTTCCATGTATTATTAAAAAGATTTTGTGTCCTAAAAGTAAATTTGAGATACACAGACATCTGAGCAGAGCTCATTTTCCTGTTTCTTCCAGGACATTAAGGGTTATTTTTATTCTGGTAACATGAACCTTTTGTTGTTATAGCAGTGCTAAGGGCTGAACCCAGGGCTTCACATGCTAGACAAGTACTCTACCACTGAGGTACATCCTCAGCCCAGGAGTCATACCTTGTGAGTCTCTTGGGTCTATGTATGTAATAAATTGTTATGGTTTTTTTCTTGTTAATCTGTGTTTGTCAGTTTGCTCCACAAACTCAAATTACTGAAACTTCAGAGAGGAGAGGGAAATTTTTGGCAAGCCAGCTAGGAGACCACCAAAACATCCTACCTCCTCCAGAGGTTACAACTAAGATTTCATGGACATAATGGAAATGATAAAAATGAGGTATATAGAAAGGATGGGTGAATTCAGAAAAGTACATGTTTCTGATTTACCAGTGTAATGGAAATGTTACTTAAAAAAAAAAGTGAGAGGAGATGACAAGAGAAAAGCATCAAAGTAAAAGATATAATGAAAAGAAAAAGAGAAAGATGACAAGAGAGAAGTATGCACATAGATTTGAACTACTAGATTTACAAAGTAGTCTGTCACACCATGCAGGATTGTATAATTAACTGTTAAAAGCACTAGGTTCAACTTACCTTGGTATGCAGCATCTGTAGCTTTCCTCTTCACCTCAGCCTCCTCTTCCTCTAATTTTTTCTTCCTAAAGAGGAAATTAAGGGTTAGATGGTAGTCAGCTACCTAGTTCCTTCCCATAGTTCACTGAGCCTTCATGTGAAAAAAAAAAAAAATTTTTTTTTCCACATCTGCCCTTTCTGAAGGCAAGGCCTAAGTGGGGAGTCCAATCATCAAAACGGAAATAGGGTATACTAACTCCCAGTTCTGCACCCAGGCAAAACAGAGACCTTTTAAGTTAGAAATAACGTATTCTCGTATTGAAATGTTCTATCACATCACCCTCTAAGGCCTCATCCCCCACTCCCACACACCAGACCACTGCTATTTTCCTTTCTTTCTTTTTTTTTTTTTATTTAAAATATTTTTTTAGTTGTAGATGGACACAATGTCTTTATTTTATTGCTTTGTATGTGGTGCTAAGGATCGAACCCAGGGCCTCATGCATGAGAGGCAGGTGCTCTACCACTGAGCCACAATCCCAGCCCCTGCTATTTTCCTTTCCCAGAATTTGCCTCAAATCTAAAGGGATGACAAGAGAAGGAAATAAGCTAGATTACTTGAGAAGGAAAGAGGTAAGACAGAAAGAAGCACAGATAGAAGATTATAACCCACATTGCAATGTCATTGCAAAGCTCATCCAGTCTGCTGTCCATGTGTCCTGCTTGAATTAGTTCTGCGTCTCTTTTCAGCCGTCTGTAGGAAGAAAAAGCAGACAGAATGAGAATCTTTTTCAAACAGGGTCTTGCTATGTTGCCCAGGCTGACGCTGAACTTGTGGGCTTAAGTAATTGTTCTACCTCAACCTTCCAACTGTCACCTGGTTTTTTATTTTATTTTAGTTTTAGAGTGGTACTAGGGATTGAACTCAGAGGTATTTTACCACTGAGCCACTTCTCCAGTTCTTTTATTTTCAGATAGAGTCTCATTAAGTTGCTTAGGTTGGCTTTGAACTTGCAATTCTCCTTCCTGCCTCAGCCTCCAAAGTTGTTGTGATTACAGGCGTGTGCCACCATGCCCAGCTCAACTGTTTTTTGTGGTGCTGGGATTGAACCCAGGACCTTGTGCATGAGGGGAAAGCATACTATAACTGAGCTATATCCCAAGTCTACTTTACTGGTTTTTAAAAATATACTATTTTAAAATTCTGACCAGTACCAGAAATCAGCCCCCTTTGTCTTTCCAAACCATTTGACATGCTCTCTGATGAGTACCTATATCTCTCCTGGGTTTCCTTTATCACTTTCTTCAGTTCCTCCACTCTTTCAGCAGTCAGTTTCCGAACAATCACATCTTCAACAGTTTCTACCACTTCTCCCTTTTCACCCCTTTTGCGTCTGTGGGGGGAAAAAAATCCATGTTTGTGTAAGAGGACATTTGTTTCCACTCCCACTTGCTTTCTTCAAGTCTTCTCTACTACTTAATCATAGATAACGTCTGCAATACTTTTACCATCCCAAAATAAATAGGTATAAACTAGATTTCCACAGTAAACACTTCCCACTAAAGGGATCTGGTTTTATACTCACTTTGGGGTCTCAGTGGTCTCTAGGAGCTCTGAGTACTGAGAAGCACAATGCTATGGAAAAAAGTAAAAATGTGATGAGCAATCCTGGAAAGGAATAAGCTTTCCAAGTTTCAACAAAATTTTTTTTAAAATTTTTTTAGTTGCTGATGGATCTTTATTTTATTCATTTATTATTTATATGTGGTGCTGAGGATCGAACCCAGTGCCTCACGCATGCTAGGCAAGTGCTCTACCACTGAGCCACAACCCCAGCCCAAGTTTCAACAAATTTGAGTAAAATTTAGAAAAGAAAGCCATTTAAGATGTATGTGGTTTCTTTTGCTTTCTTTGATGTTAACAGGGATTGTACCCGGGGCACTCTACCACGCAACTGTAGCCTAAATTCTTTTTATTTTGAGATAGGGACTAAGTTGCCAATGCTGGCCTCAAACTTATGTTCCTTGTGCCTCAGCCATCCCAGTTGCTGAGATTATAGGCATACATCACTAGACCTAGCATGTGTGTACAGTTTATAGCAGGACAAATTACTTTGCAATCCAATCCAGTTCAAAATAATTAACACAATGACACAAAAAAAGAAGTCTTCTGACCTGGGGTGTCTTTGGGGAAAGCCATTATTATCATCATTATTTTTATTTTTGTACCAGGGATTGAACTCAGGGGTACTCAACCACTAAGCCACATCCCCAGCTTTATTTTGTGTTTTACTTAGAGACAGGGTCTCACTGAGTTGCTTAGTGCCTCGCCCTTGCTGAGGCTTGCTTTGAACTAACTCGCTATTCTCCTGTCTCAGCCTCCCCAAAGTGCTGGGATTACAGGTGTGCGCCACCACACCTGGCCCACTAGCCACTGTACTACAGAGTAATTACCACAGGCAAGGAACTCCACTAAAGAGTTTTACATGTATCATCTCAATTAACTTTACAACATTCCTGAAGCAATTATTTTGTGGGGGGGCCCCCACTGGGGATTGAACTCAGGGGCACTCCACCACTGAGCCACATCCCCAGCCCTATTTTGTGTTTTTATTTAAAGACAGGGTCTCACTGAGTCACTTTTTTTTTTTTTTTTTTTTTTTTTGGTACTGGGGATTGAACTCAGGGGCACTCGACCACTAAGCCCCATCCCCAGCCCTATTTTGTGTTTTATGTAGAGACAGGGTCTCACTGAGTTGCTTAGCACCTCGCCATTGCTGAGGCTGGCTTTGAACTCGCGATTCTCCTGTCTCAGCCTCCCTGAGTGCTGGGATTACA
>PVHX01004345.1:24583-97614 GCA_004024805.1 Geosciurus inauris | reverse complement strand
CTGAGTCACTTTTGTTACGGCTGGCTTTGAACTTGTGATTCTCCTGTCTCAGGCTCCCAAAGTGCTGGGATTATAGGTGTGAGTCATCACGCCTGGCCCAAAGCAATTTTTATATCTATTTCATAAACAAGAGAACTGAGGATGATCATGGTCTGAAGTTTTTAGAGGTAATCATACAGAACCCAGATCTAACACCCAAACTTGAGTTCTTTATTTTTTTTTACTTTTTTTTTTTTTTAGACATTGATAGGCCATTATTTTATTCATTTATTTATATGTGGTGCTGAGAATCGAACCCAGTGCCTCACACATGCTAGGCAAGTGCTCTGCCACTGAGCCACAACCCCAGCCCCCAAACTTGAGTTCTTAACTGTTATGCTACACTGACAAGAAGACTTCACAATAATGAAATACACAGATTAGACAGATTAGAAAAGTGGGAGAAAGGAAAAAAGCATTTTCAGATTAGAAAAGCATACACAGATTAGAAAAGTGGGAGAAAGGAAAAAAGCATTTTCAACTATTTTCCCATTTCACGGTATAAAAGCTTCATAATTATAGGCAGAATTTACTAGAGAGCCCTACTTTAAATCCCAATGACTATAATAAAGCACCTGCTTAGTAACTTACTTTTTGAGAGAACCAGTCTGGAGGGCGGCCAGGTTCTGCAAAGGGCTTGATTGCTCTGCTAACTGATACCCTACAAAATAAGAGAGGTCTCGTTATACACCAAACAGAAAAAAAAAACAGGGGAGAGGTGTGTTGAGTTCAAGGCTTGCAGTTTCAAACTTAGAATAAAAACTGCCAATGGGAAGATTCTGGAATATCTTTGTTTTATTACTATTATTTTTCTTTAGTGCTGGGGGTCAAACCCAGGACCTCATGTATGCTAGGCAGCATTCTACCATCGAGCTATACAACCCTAGTCATAGAATATATGACTATGAAAAATGACCCAACTACCTAAAAAACATTTAGAGAATTGGACCTGGTGGCACATGCTTATAATCCCAGTCACTCAACAGGTCAAGGCAGGAGGTCAACAAATTCAAGGCCAGTCTGGACAACTTAGCAGGACACTGTCTCAAAGTAAAAATAAAAAGGGTGGGGTATACCTCAGTGAAAGACAAGCTTGCCTAGCATGCTCAAGGTCCTAGGTTCAATCCCTAGTTCTCCCAACCTCCTGAAAAAATGGCAGTGCACTCCTGTAAATCCTAGTGACTTGAGAGGCTGAGGCAGGAGGACTGCAAGTTCAAGGCTAGCCTCAGCAACTTAGCAAGGCCCTAAGCAGTTTAGTGAGACCCTGTGTCAATATAAAAAATACATAAAAGGGCTGAGGATGTGGCCCAGTGATACAACCCTGGGTTCAATCCCTGGTACAAAAAAAAAGTCATTGCTAAACAGTTTTCCTGGGTGATATAGTATTTACTAGATGAAGTAAAGCTAGTAAAAAATTATTATTTTTTACTTGGAAAACATTTTTATGTTGATTTGGTTGTTTGGTTCTTTTTTTAAAATTTTTTTTAGTTGTTGATAGATTTTTATTTTATTCATTTATTATGTATATGTGGTGCTGAGGATGGAACCCAATGCCTCACGCATGCTAGGCAAGTGCCTCTACCACTGTGCTCTACCACAGACCTCAGCCCCTGTTTGGTTCTTTTAAAAGAGACCTGCTGGGCGCTAGGGCTGGGGCTCAGTGGTAAGAGCGCTTGCCTAGCATGCATGAGGCACTGGGTCCGATCCTCAGCACCACATAAATATAAACAAATAAAATAAAGGTTAAAATATACAATAACATTAAAAAAGAGAGAGAGAGAACTGCCTTGGGCTAGGGATATAGTTCAAGTGGTAGAACTATATTCTTGAGTTCCCTAGAACTCAAGAGGCCCTAGGTCCAATCCCTAGGACCATAAATAAAGACTCCCTGTTCCCCCGCAACAAAACAAGCCAACCAATCCTCCAAAATGCTGTAGGTATAAATACAAAAAAAGGAAAACAAGCAAAAATGAAAGTACAATTAAGCAGGATCAAGGAAGGGTGTAAAGGGACTTTGAGCTACATTCCCAGCTGCAGAAAAGTTTTTAAATTTTGTGTTGGCATAATAGTGTCTTTTCCTTTATAAAAAGTTTACTTTACTATTGTTATATGAATGGTGCCAAGCATGGTGGCACACTTCTGTAATACCAGCTACTCTGGGAAGTTAAGGCAGAAGGATCACAGTGTGAAGCTAGCCTGAGCAGCTTAGTGAGACCCTATCTCAAAATAAAAAATAAAACGGGCTGAAAATTTAGCTCAGTGGTAAAGCACCCATGGGTTCAATACTCAGTACCAAAGGAAAAAAAAGAAAAAGGAAAGTTTGATTCAGACCTCATGTCTCATAAGCAGAAAAACTCTTAAGTAGATCCATGATTAAAATATTTTTTAAAAGTCAATCATGCAAGAACTAGAAGAACACAATCACTTCATAATCTCAGACGGAAGAAGAGCTTTCTTATGATGCAAAAGCCAAGAACTATAAAAGAAAAAATCTTAATAAATACACTATATTTTAAAAGTCTTAGCGAGCAAGGTGGTACATGCCTATTATCCCAACTACCCAAAAGGCTGAGGCAGGTGGATTGCAAGCTGGAGGCCAGCCTGGGCAACTTAACAAGACTCTGTCTCAAACAAACTCTCGACAAAGTAAATAAAGTTAATTGGTGTCTGATTGGTGCCTGATTACAAAAATAGAAAAAAAACATGCACCTCATTGATCAGGCAAATAGCTTGCCTCCCTAAGTTAGATAAAGCCCCCCCCCCCCATTAAAGGCAGTGACTAATAATCAAAAATACAAACAGGAAAATAATTTGCAGTAAAGGAAATACAAGTGACTCTTTAACATATGAAGACACTTAAGACAGATGTAAATCAAAAATATGACACTCACCTTTTAGAATACTGTCAAAGATCAAAAGCATGACAACACATTCTATGAGCCAGGATAGAGAATGAAAGGTACTTTTGTATATTACCACTGGGTAAAATGAAAAATCTTTGAGCAACCCAATTTGAATTTTTTACCAAATTTTATAAATTCATATACTCTTTCACCTAGCAATTCTACTTTCAGCTTATCTTACAGATATAATCTACATATAACCAAGGTTATATTAGTATTAGCAAATATTCATCCACATAATATATAGCAAATACAAGGTTTTGCTAAAAAATGCTTTATACTATTTCGTGCCACTATTTCCTATTGTAGTCATAAAGTATAATACCATGCAGGGGGCTAGGGGTGTGGCTCAGTGGTACAGCGCCTGCCTTGAACACGTGAGGCACTGGGTTCGATCCTCAGCACCACATACAAAATACATAAATAAATAAAATAAAGGCTTGGAAAAAAATTAAAAAAAAAAAAAAAAGTATAATACCATGCAGCTGTTAAAAAAAAAATAAATGGGCCAGATGTGGTGGCACATGCCTGTAATCCCCCAGCACCCTAGGAAGCTGAGGCAGGAGGATCACAAGTTCAAAGCAGCCTCAGCAAAAGCGAGGCACTAAGCAACTCAGGGAGACCTTGTCTCTAAATAAAATACAAAATAGGCCTGGGGATGTGGCTCAGTGGTCTAGTGCCCCTGAGTTCAATCCCCAGTACCCCCTCCCAAAATGGGGGCCAGGTATGGTGGCACATGCCTATAATCCCAGTGACTAAGGAGGCCAAGGAAGGAGGATTGAAAGTTCAAGGCCAGTCTCAGCAACCTTAGCAAGACCCTTGGCAACTTAGATCCTGAAAATAAAAAATGAAAAGGGCTGGGGATATAGCTCAGTGGTAAAGCACCTCTGGGTTCAATCATCTATATCCCCTTCTCCCCCAAAAGATAGGCAGGAATGAGACATAAAATTAAGTGCAGACATACAATATCCTCCAAGAGGAGAAACAGTAAAAAGTTCAAGAACAGTAAGTTTAGGGATGGGAATGCAGCTGAGTGGTACAGCACTCTTCTAACATATACAGGCCCTAGGTTCAATCCTCAGCACCCCCTGCCCAAAAAAGGGGTGTGTGTGGTCTAGTAAGGTGTGGTGGTACATGCCTGTAATCTCACCAACTTGGGGAGCTGAGGCAGGAAGATCACAAGTTCCAGGGCAGCCCCAGCAAATTTAGCAAAACCCAGTCTCAAAAAACTAAAAATGGCGCTGAGAATATAGCTCAGTGGCAAAGCAACCCTGGGTTCAACTCCCATTAACATACACTCTTACACACACACACACACACACACACACAGAGAAAGGAAGGGGTCTAAAGAAAATGTTATACAAAATTAAAATCAATGCTGAAAGACAAGAAACTGACACTGATAGATGGGGGACAATAATGCAAAGACACTGATAATATGCATTACTTTGAAAATTTTTTTTAGTTTTAGATGGATGCAATATCTTTATTTTATTTATTTTTATGTGGTGCTGAGGATTGAACCCAATGACTCATGCATGCAAGGCAAGCGCTCTACCACTGAGCCACAGCCCCAGCACTCACTTTGAATTTTAAAACTTATAAACAAAGTGCTCTTATACTTTCTTCTAATGAAAATATGAGGAAAGGTATAGATTGGATTCTATTTCAAAACGTTTGTTTTTGTGGTGATGAAGAGTGAACCGAGAGCCTTGTACATGCTAGGTAAGTGCTCTACCACAAAGCTACCTCCCCAGCCCACTGTTTTTGTTTTATTTATTTATTTGGTACCAGGGACTGAACCCAGGGGTGCTCAACCACTGAGCTACACCCCCAGCCCTTTTAAAAATTCTTAAAAGACAGGGTCTTGTTAAGTTCTTAGGGCCTCGCTAAGTTGTTGAGATTGGCTTTGGACTTGTGATCCTCTTGCCTCAGCCTCCCAGGCTGCTGGGATTACAGGCATGCACCATCACATCTGGTTCACATAGTTATTTTTATAGTGAGAACAAACCTACTTTTAGCATTTCTTGAAAATACAATATTGTTAATAACACAGGCAGCATGTGACTGCTCCTCTCTGAGATGTGGCCCACATTCTCCCTTGACTGTGTATTCCTTGCTTTATCCCAAAGCTTCTCTTGAAATAGCCCACATTTTCCCTTAAATGTAGTTCTGCTTTTAAATAAACCTGTCTACACCTCTGAGTGGTGCATGCTAAAATTCTTATCTGTTATATATGTCAAGAACCCTCTGGACCTGAGCCAAGTTTCCCCTTCTCTCTGGGAACTCCTCAGACTCTTCTTCATAGATGTCATTTTCCCTAAGACATGTCTTGGTGGCCCATACAAGGAACTTCAGAGACACTGACTTTCACTGCAACAATTCCATGGTTCAGATGCTGGCAATTCGAGGATTTTAACCTGTGTCAACAACTGAAACCAGTCTCTTCTCTGATCCCATCAAAACAGGCAAGCAGAGACTTTAGATCCCTGGTGAGGAAAGATCATTACCCCTTACCAGCCTGAAGCAACCACAGAAATGAACCTTTGCCCCTTGTCAGCTTTAAGAATAAGGGGTCCCCAAGTCTGGAGGGTGGAAGTGGAGAGGCAGACAGGAGCTTGGGAATATAGAAAAGGAAAGACAAACTCTGAGCCTTAAGAAAATAGCCCACGAGGGGCTGGGATTGTGGCTCAGTGGTAGAGCGCTTGCCTTGCATGTGTGGGGCTCCGGGTTCAATCCTCAGCACCACATAAAAATAAAATAAAATGAAGATATTGTATCCACCTATAACTAAAAAAAAATTTAAAAAAGAAAATAGCCCATGAGCCACTGGAATGAGTAAATGCCCACAAATCTTTGAAACGCAAAACATATTCCAGAGCAGCCCAACCCATACTCTTGACCCCTTCTGGCAAAAAGTAGTATGAGTACAATGTGCAAACATGGAAAAACTGACACCAAATTGTGTAATTCTGCCCTGACTCTACCTCTAGTCCAGTACCTAGCAACTGTCCTTCTACAAATATTAACACCCATCAACTGACTGTTGTTTCTTCCTGAGATGGCCCACACTGTTTCTTGAATATGCCTGTACTTTCCAAAATAAACCTGTCTATGCCTCTGTTGGTGGTGGGGACTATTATTACCATATTATACAACAAATCGAACTTATTCCTCCTGTGTAACTCAAAATTTGTATCCTTTGACCAACTCTCTAAACTCATTCCACCCAACCATATCCTCAACCACTCCAGCCTCTTGTAACCACCATCTCTAATTCTGAGATTATCCTTCTTAGACTCCACATGAGTAAGATCATGCAGTATTTGTCTCTGGGCCTGACTTATTTGACTTAATATGTCTTCCTGGTTTACCCATGTTGTCACAAATGTCAGGATTCCCTTCTTTCTTTATGACAATGATATTCCTTTGTATACATATACCACAATCTTCTTTACCTGTTCACCCACTAATTATCTTGATGGGGGCTCGGGTTGTGGCTCAGTGGTAGAGTGCTTGCCTAGCTCGTGAGGCACTGGGTTTGATTTTCAGCACCACATATAAATAAATAAAACAAAGGTCCACTGACCTTTAATTTATGAGAAAATATTTTTTTAAAAAATTATCTTGAAGCCAGGTGTGGTGGCGCAAGCCTGTAATCCCAGCACTTGGGGAGGCTGAGACAGGAGAACTGCGAGTTCAAAGCCAGCCTCAGCAATGGCGAGGTGCTAAGCAACTCAGTGAGACCCTGTCTCTACATAAAACACAAAATAGGACTGGAGATGTGGCTCAGTGGTTGAGTGCCCCTGAGTTCAATCTCCAGTACCAAAAAAAAAAAAATCTGTTAAGTGGGCATGGTGGCACATACCTGTAATTCCAGCTACTCAGGGGCTGAGGTAGGAATCAAATTATTAATTTGAAGACAGTCTAGGCAACTTAGGAAGACCTTGTCTCAAAACAAACAAAAAGAGCTGGGGTGGTGGCTCAGTGGTAGAACGCCTGCCTAGCAAGTGTGAGGCACTGGGTTTGATCCTCAGCACCATATAAAAATAAATAACTAAAATAAAGGTATTTAACTATAACTTAAAAGAAATATTAAAAAAAAAAACCCCACAAACAAAAACCTGATGATGTGGCTTATTGGTAAAGTGTTTGCTTTGCATGTAAGAGACCCCGGGTTCAATCTCTGGTACTACAAAACAAAAACAAAACAACAAAACAGTTAAAAGATGGATGGGCTGGGGTTGTGGTTCAGTGGTAGCGCATTTGCCCAGCATGTGTGAGGCACTGGGCTCAATCCTCAGCACCACATAAAAACAAATAAGTAAAATGAAGGTATTGTGTCCATCTACAACTACAAGAAATATTTTCAAAAAAGAAAAGAAAAGATGGAGGAGCTAGGGATATGCCTCAGTGGTAAAACACCTGTTCAGTATGTGCAGATGCTCTCAATCCCTATCACTGCCTCCCACCCCCCCACACACAAAAAAACATTCTTTTCTCCTTGGTGTCAGGGACTAAACCCAATGCCTGTCTCTACTGTATTCTACCACTGAGCTACCCACTCTGCATCACTGAGCTATACCCCTATATGAAATTTCATTTCATATTCAAATGAAATCCTGGCAAGAAAAGAACAACAACAACAACAAAGACACAATCCCAGCACCACATACAATAACGCACAAAAGACATGAACAAGAATTATTATCAAAACAAGGCATGATTATACTAATTTAACCTTAAGCCAATCTGAACTCTGGTCAATAAAGGTGGTCTTAAGCAAGAAAATGAAGGAAGAGAAGTACACTTCTAGCAACTCTATGAGTGGAAGAGTCAGTACAATATAAAGGAAAACTATTTCAGAGAGAGAACAACTCTGGGAATAAAGAAGGGAAAGGAAACCTGAATAGCACACAAAAGTGGGATGGCAACTCAGAGAAAAGCACAAAGCAATTTCCAACTTCAATCCAGGCCCCCGACTGGGGAAATGAATCCCATTCTGCAAGCTAAGAGTGCAGGTGACTCTGAAGAGAACAGAGAACTCACATGGGATAAACCCATGGTTTTTGTTTGTTTGGTACCAGGGATTGAACCCAGGGGTACTAACAACTTAGCCACATCCCCAATTCTTTTTTTATTTTGACATGGGGTCTTAGTTGCGTAGGGCCTCACTAAGATGCTGAAGCAGGTTTTGAACTTGCAATCCTCTTGCCTTCACCTCCTGAGCCACTGGGATTACAGGCATGTGCCACTGCACCCAGCAAAACCCATAGTTTTTACAAGCTTTAAATCCAGTTTGAGATTTGGTCTGAAAGTGATTACTCCTCCTGTACAACAAGCTAGCTTTAGAAAAAAGATTCGTTACATTGCTCAGCAAGCCAAGTGTTATATCCAGGGGCCATCTTGAGATGAGTCCTATTGTTAAGGACTAACCTGCTCTGAGGATGAGAAAACATGCATCACAATTTGGACCCAACACAGCAACTGGGTGACACTTGGTCACCCAGCCAGGAGACACTCACGGATAGGGGAATGTCTATCACAAACCTGCTGAACAATGGGGATCATGGGGAGGGGACAGAAGGGCTAGTCATCTCATGGTCCTGCCCTCTGGGACAAGGAGAGAGACCAATGCCACGTGGTTTTGCACAGTAACCAGAACTGAAAGCTCTGAGACTGAGAATGGAAAATTGCTTGGTACAACTAGCACTCCCATCTCTGACACACAATTCAGAGGTTTGATTGCTTCCTCCAACTCTCAGAGGTATCAGGGAATACACCAAGGTGTGGATATTTGCCCTGTCCCCTGGTGCACAGACTGAGGGACTCAGGAGTATGTACCCACCCTGCTACTAGTTCACAAACTGCCAAAGCTTGGTTGGTGAGAAGGTCTCAAGGTGGCTCTTTCTGCACAACCCTGGGTGCAAACAGAAAAAGCCTTTGGAGTGAACACAAAGAATACAGTGCTATCTTGGTCAATAATCCCTTAACCTGTCTGCTGGGAAAAAAGGAACAGGGTGCAGCCTGCATATGTGCCAACACATATGGTAGGAACTTGAAAGAAACCACAACCAATTTCTGCAGCAACCCCCTGTTCCTCCCCCATACATGGTAGATCCCAACACAAGAAGGCCTGGAAAGAAGTATCTCAAATCCAAGTACCTCAGCTACGAGGGAGTTTTCACTGCCTGGCCCCTCCCTCCGTGCTTTTATTTCTCATTTTTCCTTTAACTGGTCAATTAAGTCCAGTTACATGGGATAGAATATGGTATATGTACTATTCTTCCAATTCCCTAAATTGAGACAGTTAAGCAGATAGGTACACCTCATTTATTCCTTTTTTAAATTAAACTTTTAGGTGTGCCTTTGCCTATCTACCTGCCTCCCTCCTTTCTTTCCTTGGTGCTCGAGATAGAGCCCAGAGGCATTTTACAACCAAGCTACCATCTCTAGCCCTTTTTGACACATGGCTGGGATGAAGCTCAGTGGCAGGCTTCTTACTTAGCATGCACAAGGCCCTGAGTTCAATCCCCAGAAATGCAACTAAACAAACGACAAAAAAAAAAAAAAAAAAAACGGATATAGAGAAAAGACAAGACGGTGATAGTTCTGAACTATGGCCAAGATTACAGAGCAACTACATGCAACTGGACCTATTCTGAATGTACTACCTGGCGAAAAGCAGACCTAGCTCAGGATTCCTTTCTTAGATACTAGGTGCCAAAAAGAACAAACATTTTTCCTGGGGAGATGCCATTCTGCTGAGGCACTTGGGAAACTTCCAAGAACTATATTTCTGGTCTCAAACAACTTTTGCTGAAATTAGAAAAAAGAAAAAGTCATAATTGAAAGTCTAATTTGAAAACAGAATAAATGAAGTCTGTCTGTCTTATTTAAGTCTCTCAATCTGGGGGCACTGAGGGGAGTACATACACCATAAATATCCCATATAACTGGATTTTATTGACCAGAGTTCAGATTAGTTTATGATTAAAATTAGCACAATCATGTTTTGCTTTCTTTTTTCTTTGTTGTTACTTCAGAGGCACTTTACCATTCAACTACATCCTCAACCCTTTATTTATTTTTTATTTATTTATTTATTTATTTTTTAATATTTTTTTAGCTGTAGATGGACACAATGTCTCTTTTGCTTTGTACGTGGCGCTGAGGATCAAACCCAGGGCCTCATGCATGCGAGGCAAGCACTCTACCACTGAGCTACAATCCCAGCCCCTTTATTTTTTATTTTGAGACAAAGTCTAAGTTGCCAATACTGGCCTCGAATTTGCAATCCTCCTGCCTCAGTTATCCAAGTTGCTGGGATCACAGGTTTATGGACCATGTCTAACTTTCATACTTTGTTTTGATAAGAATTCTAGTTGTTCAGTTTGTGTCATTTTTTTTTTTTCTTGCCAAGAACTTCAAGAAGATCACAAGTTCAAGGCCAGCCTGGGTAACTCAGCCAGACCCTGTCTTAAAATTTAAAAAAAATTTTTGGTACTGGGGAATGAACTCAGGGCTACTCAACCACTGAGCCACATCCTCAGCCCTATTTTGTGTTTTACTTAAAGACAGGGTCTCACTGAGTTGCTTAGCACCTTTCCATTGATAAGGCTGGCTTTGAACTTGTGATTCTCCTATCCCAGCCTCCCAAAGTGCTGGGATTAGAGGTGTGCACCACTGTGCCTGGCTTTAAAATAAAAATTTTAAAAGGGCTGGGGATGTAGCTCAGTGGTAGAGCATTCACCTAGCATGACTGAAACCCTGGGTTCAATCCCTCCTATTAGAGAAAAACATTTAAACAGGAAAAAAGAAAAAGTTCGGCAGCTCTTCAAAAAGTTAAACATAGCCAGGCACGATGGCTCACGCCTGTAATCCCAACACTTTGGGAGGCTGAGGCAGGAGAATAGCGAGTTCAAAGCTAGCCTGGGGATGTGGTTCAGTGGTCAAGTACCCCTGAGTTCAATCTCCAGTACCAAAAAAAAAAAAAAAGGAAGCCAGTGCCAAGAATCACAGCCTCTGGGACAGGAGTACCCTGCGTTTCTCCTTAGCTAGCAAAGCAATAAACCTTCTTTTCCCTTTTTCTCAAAACCGTGTCCTCATTACTGGACTGACATCAGGGACAAGGACCAAGCTTTCACCAACAAATTGGCACCCTAGGAACCCAAGAGAAGCCTCCACTCCAGCTTTCTTGGTAAGGCCTGGTTCTCCAAAGAACCTCACTTCCATGCTGAGGACACAAGGTGACTGGCAAACTTGTTGAGAGCCAACTGCAGAAGTTAGGAGATGGGTGAGTTTGCCTCAGGTTGAACAGGAGGAGCTATTCCTATGAGTAAAGGGAGGGACTGAGGGACAGAATGATGTCCCAGCAGCTGCCTAAGCTTTTTTTGCAGTACAGTGCAGGCTGAATAGTACAGGTTACTCTATCATGGTAAACTTTAAAAAGGAAACTGAAATCAGGAAAGTTGGACAACTTTGGCCATTTGCATGATCCCTGCCCTATATATACATATGCCTTGTCCCAGTCACCTGCACCTGCAACAGTGGACCTCTGGACTGCTCTGATGCTGAATGCCCTTAACTGTCCATGCCCCATCTGATAGAGAACAAGGTTTTTGTGTTACTACCCCCAACTTCACCCCCTTTCAGCAGGAAGCAGTTTGGAGATGTCACCACCCATTTTTCCATAGAAATGGAATGTAGAAATTGACAGTGAAAAAACGTAACAGTGTCCACTTCATGCTTTGAATATAGCCCTTGTTGCTCTGCCACTGCAACTTAATTTTTAAATGGATGTTTCTTTCTCTTCCTCACTCCCTGCTCCTCCATAATCTCTCCCCCTCCCTAATTTCAGGGGAAACAGGATTATCTTTCTTCCATATCACAGAGTTATCTGTCCTTGAGTGCACACCCACCAGGGAAGAAGTAACACAGACTTTTCGGGTGGTACCAGAAGATCTCAGAAATGACTATCTCTCAAATTAACAAGTGAATTACAACTCCAGAGAACTCATAGAATGTAACCTTTGAATCATCTCTTTAAAAGCTCCCTCCCTGTTCCTGCTGATGGGCAGAGTAACAGCCTCTGGGACAGAAGTCCCCTATGCTAAAAAAGCAATAAACCTTTTTTATCTCGAAAAAAAAAAAGCCAGTGCCAGAAGACCACATGTTATACATTTCTTCTGTATGAAATGTTTAGGTAAGTCTGTAGAGAAAGTAAGTGAGTAAGTAATTCCTTGGGAGAGGGGAAAAGAGAATGTGTAGCGACAGTTAAGGAGAAAGGGATTTATTTTAGGAGTAAGGAAAATGTTCAAAAATTATATTGCAGTGATGGATGCAAAACTCTGTAAATATACTAAAAAACTACTGAGTTGTACATTTTAAGTGGGTTAATTTTATGGTATATAAATATTTCAGTAAAGCTGTTTAAAAAAAATACTATTTAAAGCTCAGTATTACTGTAAGAATCCACCAAGGTGAAAAAAATACCTAACAAGTTTCTAAGATCCAAGAACGGAAACATCCTAGTTATCTTACCAATTTTGATCTCCACTCCTCATGACAGAAGATGCTAAACACAGCTTCTCCCGGATAGACCATGGTTCTGTAGGGCCAGTACTCAGCAGCTTGTGTTCTGAAAAGTAACAAGGCTTAGAGACAACCTCTCAGGAGTATTAGGCCCCGAACGAACAACGAAAAGCCTAATACAAAATATACCAATTGTTGGAACAAAGTAAGTTACTTTCACCAATTTTTTTAAATTAAATATTTTTTTTCAAATTTTTATTTATTTATGTATTTTGTATGTGGTGCTGAGGCTCGAATCCAGTGCCTCACGCATGCAAGGCAAGCACTCACCACTGAGCCACAACCCCAGCCCACCAATTTTCTTTTAAACTAGGATTGAACCTTGAACCCAGGAACTCTATCACTAAGCTACACACACACACACCCTTTTCGAGACAGTTTCTAAGTTGCTTACTTAGGGCCTGGCTAATTTGCTGAGGCTGGCCTCGAATTTGCAATCCTCTTGCCTCAAACTCCTGAGTTGCAGGGGTAACAGGCTGCCCCAAGTGGCCTGGCTTTTTTTTTTTTTTTTGGTGCCAGGGACTGAATCCATGGGTGCCTAACCACCGAACCACATCCCCAGCCCTTTTTATTTCTTATTTTGAGACAGGGTCTCGATAAATTGCTTAGGTTGGCCTTGAACTTGTGATTCTCCTGCCTCAACCTCTGGAGCCGCTGGGATTACATGCGTGAGCCACCAGGCCCAGCACTCTCAAGCAATCACCAATTCTTGATTTTCACCACCTCAATGAACTACATTGGCCTTATCTATCATTTGTATGTAAATTATAGAACATTTCCTCGAATGTCACAGCGTTAAGCTCTGCTTTATTAAAAAACTGGGAAAATCAGATTAATATAAAGTAATTCTTTACAAAGTTGTTTCAAGAATACTTTATAGCAGCTGTATGCAGTGGCGTTTTCCTGTAATGGCAGCTACTGGGAAGGCTGAGGCAGGAGGATCACAATTTCGAGGCCAGCCTGGGTAATTTGGAGAGATCCTGCCTCAAAATTTAAAAAAAAAAAGGTGGGAATGGGGCTGAGGCTGTACCTCAGTGGTAAGATGCCACTGAGGCGTTCAATCCTAAGGCGGCGCAGAGGGACTAATAAGTTTTTAAAAATCCTTTATTGCAATTTGAACGCGAGCTTATTTCCCAAGATTCCCAGCGCCCACCCTTCCTACTGCCCCGCCTCCCTCTTAGCATAAACTTGTTTACTTCTTTCAGCCCCTCCCCCAACCGTCAGACCTAAAAAACATTCTTTATGAAACGGAGAAAAATTATTGAAATTTACGAAACGCAATTTTCCAGTGACAGAAAAAGGTCGTGATTTAAAATGATCACACTTCGAAAGCCTCACATTGTTCAGAAAATGAATGACTGAGCTGCTGGCTACATACCATATGGCTCACATCTCTTCGTTTGAACGCCCAAGTTTCTAGAGTGCCTTTCTCTCTTACCCCACAGACCTCCTAACATACGAAGACTCGCTGAGCTGCTACTCTTAAACCTCCGTTCCTTCCCTGAGACGCAAGAGCCTATACTTCTGTCTCAAACCCCAAAGGCTGGCCCTCACGAAGCCATCGAGTGCGATCTTTAAACACCCTTGGCTCTCGGTTAACCCACTCCTCCCACTCCCTTAGTGTGTGCCAAAAATGTGGTGCCTTGCCTCAACTCCACAAAAGCCTTCCACGCAAAAGAAGCTCAGATACTCACTGCCCGTTCCTGTCGCCATCTTGGCCCCAAAGTCGCCAACGCCTGCGAGCGAGTCAGGTATGACCGAACCCCGGGAACTCTGGGAAATAGAGTACGGGCGTTGGTTCGCGGTGCCTCCTGGGAAATGTAGGTTTTTCATCCAAGTCGAAGCAAGAGCCTTAAACCAGTTATCTCGAGCTTTCCTGGAAAGAACTGCTGCCAAAGCAGGACAAGAGATGGCAGCTGAAGCCTCAGGATTTCCTTTAGGATTTTTAGGAAAGAAATGTCTCCAGTTCAAGGAAAAGAATTAAAGGGGAGTAATCCCAGGAAAAACAACTCCGAACTCGCGACAGTTGGTAACCCGGAACCACATTACAGGTGAGAGGTCAAGCTGAATCAAACGGTCTCCGAGGTCGTCCCCGCCCCTTGCCCTACGCTGATTGGTAGCTGCAGGCTTCGTTTCTGATTGGCGGAACGAACTCAGAGCATAATTTAAAACATTGTATTAGGAACAAAGCTGCACCTCATGGGCGGAGTTGAGCTCTGCGGTAGCAGAAGTCCAGGTTCTGCTGCAGGGATTCAGCTGGTACCTGAGAAGCAGCGAGGGCCGCGTCTTCCGGTGAGTGTGCGGTCGGGCTGGAACAGAGGTTCCCAACTCTTTCCCATGCAGAGTAGGTTTTCAGAAAGAGGACTGCAGCCATCTCTCTCTCTTTTTTCTTTTAATACCTGTGTTCTTTCGGTGGGCTTTGGGGTGAGGTTGCAAATGGATCCTTGGATCCTGACATCACTTCAACAGCACTGGCAGGCCAGGCGCCCTACTTGGAGCGTGGCCTTTAGCTTTTGGAGCCAGGTATCCTATTAGTTGCTGTTCACGTTCAGAAATGAAAACTTAGACCGGATTATTCAGTCCTCTCCTCCCCTTCCTCTTTGCTAATAATTAGAGAAAATACAGAGTTGCAATTCAGACTGTGGACCGAGTATCCTGGGGCAAGGGAATTGTTTCTTATCTATGATTTGCTGCTCCTTCCACTTGTTATTCTTCCTACATATTCGTATCTCCTTTTAGACCTAGGCTGCCTCTGCTGTCATGTCTCAAGGAATCCTTTCTCCGCCCGTGGGCCTGCTGTCCGATGAGGATGTGGTAGTCTCCCCAATGTTTGAATCCACAGCTGCAGATTTGGGATCTGTGATCCAGAAGGACCTGCTGTCAGACTGCTCTGTCATCTCCACCTCCCTGGAGGACAAGCAGCAGGTAAAAGAATTGAATAGTGGCTGGGGGCAGTGGCACATGCCTGCAATCCCAGCAGCTCAGGAGGCTGAGGCAAGAAGATCACCAGTTCAAAGTAGTCCTCAGCAACTTAGTGAAGCCAGAAGCAACTCAGTGAGACCCTGTCTCTAAATAAAATACAAAAAAAAGGCTGGGGATGTGGCTCAGTGGTTAAGTATCCCTGGGTTCAATCCCCAATTCCAAAACACACACACACACAAAAGAACTGAGTAGTGGCTTGGGGGGCAGAAAATGATATCCTCAGCCTATCGTACTCCGTACAGGATAGTATAAGGTCAACGACCAGTAATCCCTAAGGTCTGAGAGATCAGTTTAAAATTAAGGGCATGACAAGTAAAAAATGTAGGGTTGTGTGCCCATAAGAGTAACTACTATTTGCATTGCATTATGAAGTAACTTCAATTGCATACTCAGGTAATCTCTGAGGGAAGGATATCTTCCATTGTGAGACCCAGTTATGTTAAATGATTTGTACAGACTGGAGACAGTAACCCAGTAATAGAACACATGTTTAACATGTAATACCCTGGATTCAAACCCAAACACACATGCACATGCACACATACAATGATTTGCACATGCTAACATTAAGTGGAATGTACATTCACGTTTTAATAATATCAGCCATTCCTTCCTTTTTTTTTTTTTTTTTTTTTTTTTTTTTTTTTTTTTAGCCTTTCTTGCTGTGAAGCCAGAGTTTTTCAGCTACAGCATTACTGACATTTGGGGGCTGGATTCTCTGTTGTAAGGAGCTGTCCTGTGCATTGCAAAATGTTAGCATCATTCCTGGCCTTTGCCCACTAGATGTCAGTAATGCCTTCCCACTTGTAACAACCCTATGTTCTTTAAGGAGAAATAATGGCTCTGGTTAAAAAACTGTTGTGCTAGGCCTTATGCTAAATGTTAACATGTTATCACATGTCCCCGCCCCACCCACCTGTCCGCCTTTTACAGAGTTTCTCTTAGGAACTTACAAAGTTTCTATGAAAGCAAATTTCTTGATAACATTCCTCATTAGGAACTACTGGAGCCTTTTAGAGTTCCTGGGGCATAGTAGACATTCTCTAAATATTTGTTGAATGACTGACATTGGTGCTGTTATTAACCTCATTCTGCAGATAAGGAAACTGAAGCAAAGAGAATTTAAAGAACTTGTTCAAGAGCTCATAATTATTATGTAATGGAATTGGTATTCAAATTTAGGTGTGTCTATGTCCAAGGTGCTCTAACTACTGTACTCTGCTGTGGTATCACCTGCTGATTTTCATACCACTCAACCAATTCTAACTCAGATAATTGGTGTGGCAAGCCAGGTTTGTTTTTGTTTTTTTTTAATTTATTTATTCTAATTAGGTTTACATGACAGCAGAATGCACTTTGATTCATTGTACACAAATGGAGCACAACTTTTTATTTCTCTGGTTGTACACAATATAGAGTTACACCATATGTCCAGTCCTACATGATGGGCATTGTTGTCCATCACATTCCACCATCTTTCCTGCCCCCATGTCCCATTCCCTCCTTTCCCTCCCCATTGACCAAAGTTTCTCCATTCTTCCCAGCATCTCTTTATCAGAGAGAACATTCAGCCTTTGGTTTTTGGGATTGGCTTACTTCGCTTAGCATGATGTTCTCCAGCTCCATCCATTTACCTGAAAATGCAAACCAGATTTGCAAGATACTGGTGAGACAGAAAAGGGTGACAAAGTAGTAAAAAAGTTCATGTTGGTTAGAATGACTGTAGAATCAAAGAGTGTTGCACAGACATTTGAGATGGAATAGGATGGTGTTAACCCTATTCCTAGGAACTGTGCTATTTGCCCATTTGTTCAGAGGTAACTTCCGAGATTAATATGTGATTCTGGGCTGGAATTCTAACACAGGTTCCATGTGAGGATGGTACAGAGAAGGTGAAAGTATACCTGAGGGTCAGGCCCTTGTTACCTTCAGAGTTGGAACGACAGGAGAATCAGGTAAGTGTTTGAGGAGGGAGGATTTAAAGTGGAATGATACAGTAGAGATTTCCCAGGAATGTTTTCTTCTGTAAAAACTCTATTTTTCCCACTCCTCAGGGCTGTGTCCGCATTGAGAATATGGAGACCCTTGTTCTGCAAGCACCCAAGGACTCCTTTGCCCTGAAGAGCAATGAGCGAGGAATTGGCCAAGCTACCCACAAGTTCACCTTTTCCCAGGTATGGAGGTACTAGTCTTTGACCGAGGGATCAGCATGCAGGGGCTTTAATCGGTGGGAGAAACAGGACTAAGATCTGGGTCTATCCATCTCCAAAGCCTGTGTTTGTGACCATTATATTGCCCCATGTGTGTGCTACATCAGGCTTAGTGCATAGCATTCTTTAATTATTTCTTGATTTGGATGAAAGATGGACTAACAGAGAGTGGTTGAATCCTCACTGGTTAGGAATAGCTGGCAGCAGGGCAGAAAGAACCTTCTTGAATGGCTTCTAGAGCCAACCACCGAGGAAGGGATATGTCTGCTGGCTCTGCATAGAATGTAAGTGGGAGATGAAGAGTGTACTTCTGAGTTACTGGGTCTGTCTCTAGATTTTTGGGCCAGAAGTGGGACAGTCATCCTTCTTCAACCTGACTGTGAAGGAGATGGTAAAGGATGTGCTCAAAGGGCAGAACTGGCTTATCTATACATATGGAGTCACCAACTCAGGGAAAACTCACACGATTCAAGGTGAGTAGTAAGGCTTCACAGTATTGCTGATTGGCCTGGATGGTGGATTGACCTGTAATTACTTTTTGGTGCTCTGAGTCAGGGGGAGAAGGACACTTGCCTCAGCTGTCCATTGTTCATATGCCTCTAGGTACCATCAAAGATGGAGGGATCCTGCCTCGTTCGCTGGCTTTGATATTTAATAGTCTCCAAGGTCAACTGCATTCAACACCTGATCTCAAGCCCTTGCTCTCCAATGAGGTAATCTGGCTAGACAGTAGGCAAATTCGACAGGAAGAAATGAAGAAGATGTCCCTGCTCAGTGGAGGCTTTCAAGAGGTGAAGTGCTAGTATATGTGAAGGCAGGGGTAGGAGACAGAAATCTCAGGAAAGCTTTGTGCTTACCTCCTCCCTATGTCCCTTCAGGAGGAGCTATCTACCTCCTTGAAGAGGAGTGTCTACATTGAAAGTCGGATGGGTACCACTACCAGCTTTGACAGTGGCATTGCTGGGCTTTCTTCTACCAGCCAGTTTACCAGCAGTAGCCAGCTGGATGGTACGTATCATGAATGCGCTCTCTGCCAAGTAATAAGAGGAACCTACTCCTTCCTCCCAGCAGCTACCTGGGGAGCAGACCCAAGGTAGCAACTTGAGCTCCACCTTTCAATGGCCCTTGCAGTCCAGAGGTGAGATGGATTGCTCAAGGATTGATGGCCTATACATTGGCTTCTTCCTTAGAAACAAGTCACCAGTGGGCACAGCCAGACACTGCCCCAGTAAGCATCCCAGCAGACATTCGCTTCTCCATCTGGATCTCCTTCTTTGAAATCTACAATGAGCTGCTTTATGACCTGTTAGAACCACCTAGCCAGCAGCGTAAGAGGCAGACTCTGCGGCTATGCGAGGATCAAAATGGCAATCCCTATGTGAAAGGTATGAGAATGTGGAGAAGGTAGACAGAAACCCTGGAGGGGATTTGTGGAGAGACTAGAAAAGAAGTTGAATGTTACCATTTTATACCTTTCTCTCCTTTGGTCCCAGATCTCAACTGGATTCATGTTCAAGATGCTGAGGAAGCCTGGAGACTCCTAAAAGTAGGTCGTAAGAACCAGAGCTTTGCCAGCACCCACCTGAACCAGAACTCTAGCCGTAGGTAAGTGAGTTTTGAGAATAAACCCTTGACTATGTCTAGAAAACATTAGTCCTCCACCTGGTCATGAAAGATATGCAATGATTTTCCTCTTTTTCTTAACTTTCAGTCATAGCATCTTCTCAATCCGGATCTTGCACCTTCAGGGGGAAGGGGATATAGTTCCCAAGATCAGCGAGTAAGTTTTTTCATTTAGAAATTTGATCTTCTTGCCAGATGTGGTGGTGTGCAACTGTGATCACAGCTACTGGGGAGCCTCAGGCAGGAGCATCACAATTTCAAAGCCAGTCTAGGCTACTTGGCAAGATCCTGTCTCAAAATAAAAATGTAAAAGAAAAAAATGGTCTGGGGATATAGCTCAGTGATGGAGCACTTGGCTAGCATGGATAAGGCTCTGGGTTCAATTCCATTATTTAAAAAAGAAAGAAAAAAGGAAAGAATTTGATTTTCTTGGTCACTTAGTAGTTGTGGGAGCAGAGAGGAGGTGCTCAGAATTACTTATTCTTACTTGGATACAGAGTTCTTGGTGGGCCCTCTCCTCTCTAAAACAATACTATGGGCTGGAAGCTCACATTATATGAGGTCCTTATGCCAGATCCTGTGCATCATTCTAGGCTGTCACTCTGTGATCTGGCTGGCTCAGAGCGCTGCAAAGATCAAAAGAGTGGTGAACGGCTGAAGGAAGCAGGAAACATTAACACTTCTCTGCACACCCTGGGCCGCTGTATTGCTGCTTTACGCCAAAACCAACAGAACCGGTGAGCTTTGGACTGTAAACTTGGGCTGGAATGGCCTAGGACTCTGCAATTTACTAAGACTTTCTGGTCACCACTGGGGATAGTGTTGGGATACCCTAAGGATTATAGTTCTATTCACAGATTTATTACCTCTGATTCTCTGCTAGGTCAAAGCAGAATCTGATTCCTTTCCGTGACAGCAAGTTGACTCGAGTGTTCCAAGGCTTCTTCACAGGCCGAGGTCGTTCCTGCATGATTGTCAATGTGAATCCCTGTGCTTCTACCTATGATGAGACTCTTCACGTGGCCAAGTTTTCAGCCATTGCCAGCCAGGTGAGAAGCTGTAGGTGTGATGGTTGTGCCAACTTTGGGCTGCTGATTTTAAGAAATTTACCTGTGAATAGTTAAGGAGTCAGTTAAGGTTTTTTTTCCCACCTCTAGCTGGTGCATGCCCCACCTGTGCAACTGGGACTCCCATCCCTGCATTCATTCATCAAGGAACAGAGTCTTCAGGCATCCCCTGGCTTAGAGAAAGGGAGTAAGGCAGATCTAGGCCTTGACAACCACATTGAAAATGAAGTTGACATCTCCATGTACAGCAAAGAGGTGAGAATACAAAAAAGCTTTGGTGTAGCAGCTTAATGCTATACATTTTCCAAGTAATCTCGGGTCTTTGGGGGTCATGGGCATACATCTGACATGTGTGTTCCTCTTAGGAGCTCTTACAGGTGGTGGAAGCCATGAAAACTCTGCTTTTGAAAGAACGACAGGAAAAGTTGCAACTGGAGATGCGACTCCGTGATGAAATTTGCAATGAGATGGTGGAACAGATGCAACAACGGGAACAGTGGTGCAGGTACTAAGTGACACCTCTTACTGTCACCTGGGACAGGGAATGGAGTTGTGCCTTAAGATCTGTCCCCCAAGATTACTCCTCAATCTTCAGTCACTTCTTTTTTCTCTGACAGTGAGCATTTGGACACCCAAAAGGAACTAATGGAGGAAATGTACGAAGAGAAACTAAAGATTCTCAAAGAGTCACTGACAAGTTTTTATCATGAAGAGATTCAGGTGAGTTGCCCTGAACCAGCCCTAATTAGCTACTCAGATTTCTGTCAGAGTTACCTGAGGTTAACAGACTTTCTTTATAAACTCTGGTAAGAGCAAGCTTATATGATAAATAAAACTCACTTTTCCCTATTCTCCTTAGGAGCTTTGTACATGTTCAATGTACATTTAGTGAATTAAGGGTTTAGTTGGGCAGGAAGTGTTAGAAAGTGCTAGCGAATAGGTTTTTGAAGTGTTGGGAAAGGTTTTGTTCATTGTCTGTCATCTGTTTCTGCAAGTATTTGTTTAACCCTTGACAGAATTGTGCTCTCTGCTTCCCTTTTAGGAACGGGATGAAAAAATCGAAGACCTAGAAGCTCTCTTGCAGCAAACCAAACAGCAGCCTGTGGTCCATCAACAGTCAGGGTCTGAATTATCCCTACGGCGGTCACAAAGGTTGGCAGGTTCTGCCTCCACTCAGCAGCTCCAGGAGGTTAATGCTGAACTACAACAGTGCAAAGCAGAGCTAAACTCTACCACTGAAGGTGAGGAAAGAGGGAAGGCAGGAAGCATAAGTAATTCAGGGAAAAGCTGATATTCAAAACTGGACTTTCTGACTCCAACTCCAACATAATTTCCTCCGTTCCAAGCTGCAGGAAAGGTCCCCCTGACCTTTCACTCTAGGCTGTATGTGACCTCACCTTTTATATTTACTGTAAGCTACTGTTAACTCAGTTTAAAAGAGGTAGGTCCAGAACTAGAAAATCCATGTGTTCGTCTTTCCTGGTTCTTTCCCTCAGAGCTGCAAAAGTATCAGAAAATGTTAGAACCACCACCCTCAGCCAAGCCCTTCACCAGTGATGTGGACAAGAAGTTGGAGGAGGGCCAGAAGGTAACCTTTCTGTTACAAAAGCTGTTACCTAAGGCAGTTCCTAACATTCAAAGCTCTTTATAACTGATTCATGAGGACCAGGGGTTCTTTTGTGCAGGGTCCTGGGGAATGGCTTTTTCATTCAGCTAACTAGACTTTCTAATTTTACTTCTCTTCAAATGGCCACCCAACCCCTCCACATCATTACCTTGGCCACAATCTGATCCCTATTCCTTTTTTAGAATATAAGACTACTGCGGTCAGAGCTTCAGAAACTTGGTGAGTCTCTCCAGTCGGCAGAAAGGGCCTGCTGCCACAGCACTGGGGCAGGAAAACTTCGTCAAGCTTTGACCACTTGTGATGACATCTTAATCAAACAGGTTTGAGCAGCCTAAATACCCCCTCTACTCTTACTAGCCCACTCCAGTATATATGTGGAAAAAGGAATCAGAACAAAAGAGAAAAAGATTTCTTAGGCTGAACTTAAGAGGAGGGGAATTTCTCTTCCTTGCTAAGTACAAAATAATGATTCTTTGTGAAGTATTTACCAAGTACTAATTGGCACTGTAATAAGTAATTTATGGGCACTTTGTCATAACAAACCTAGGGGAGTAGATACTGTCATGTTTTATCTAAGATGCCACTGACATCACTTTATGTATTATTAAGAAAATAACAATTAAGCTGTGGCTTTTTTTTTTTTTTTTTTTTTTTCAAATTATGATGCTGGGGACAGAACCCATGGCTTCCTAAATGATAAGCATTCTACCACTGACCTACAACCAAGCTATGGTATTTCTCATCAATAAAACACATCCTAGGGCTGGGGTTGTGGCTGAGTGGTAGAACACTTGCCTAGCACATGTGAGGCCCAGGGTTTGATTCTCAGCAACACATAAAGGTATTATGTCCATCTACAACTAAAAATAAATAAAATAAATCCTAATCCGAGAGATCTTAAAACATTTAAGAAAAATGTACATCTTAGACTAAGCCTACCTTCCTTTTTTTTCCCGGTGGTAGTAGGGATTGAATGAAGGGCATCACACATGCTAGGCATGTGCTCCACAGCCCTTTTTAGTTTTTTAAATTTATTTTTGGTACCAGGGATTGAATCCAGGGGCACTCAACCACTGAGCTGCATCCCCAGCCCTTTTTTATGTTTTATTTAGAGACAGGGTCTCACTGAGTTGCTTAGGACCTTACCGAATTACTGAAGCTGGCTTGCAACTGGTAATCTTCCTGCGTCAGCCTCCCGAGCTGCTGGGATTACGGGAATGTGCCATTGTGCCCAGCCCTTTTTATTATTTTTGAGATAGGGACCCACTAAGTTGCCTAGGCTACCTTTGAACTTTCAATCCTCCTACCTCAGCTTCCTGAGTAGTTGGGATTACAGGTGTGATGCACAGTATTTCATATCTAGAGACTGAGGGAGGCTCTTAGAAGTTAAATTATTCAAGCTCATGCTACTTTGGGTGTTAAAAAATGTCCTATTCAGCACTGCTTGTGCTTGGGTCTCAAAAATACGTATCTTCTATTCAGTTATGAGCTCTGACCTTAAACAGTTTATTTTTGAAGGAATAGTTACTCATAATAGATAGCATGTATTACCTTGCCTTCTTATTTTTCTAAATATACCATACAAAGATGCATTTTTCTAACTTTACTGATGTTCCCTAGGACCAGACGCTAGCTGAACTGCAGAATAACATGATGCTAGTGAAACTGGACCTTCGGAAGAAGGCAGCATGCATTGCTGAGCAGTATCATACTGTGCTAAAGCTTCAAGGCCAGGCTGCTTCTGCTAAAAAACGCCTTGGTGCCAACCAAGAAAACCAGCAACCAAACCAGCAACCCCCAGGGAAGAAACCATTCCTTCGAAACTTACTTCCCAGGACACCCACCTGCCAAAGCTCAACAGACTGCAGCCCTTATGCCAGGATCTTGCGCTCACGGCGCTCTCCTTTACTCAAATCTGGGCCTTTTGGCAAAAAATACTAAGACTGTGGAGAAGGAGAACACAGTCATTTCCCTATGTAGGTCAGCTGCTCAGCTTCATAAATAGACCTCTTCAGCTTTACCTTATACCTGGAACTGTATGCAGAGTACAATACTCATATAGTAGTTTCCTCCCCCCTTTTGTATTATAATCACTTTTGTAATCTCATGTTTTTTCACTCATATGGTTTCTATGCACACAAGAAAAGTTATATTAAATAAAAATATTGTTCACATTTTTTATTCAAATTCCAAATTTCGCAAAATCATTAAAACAAATTATTAAAAGGGCAGAAAAACTTGGACTCAAAAATCATCTTGGCCCCTGGGAACTTTGCATAGAAATGGCAATGAAGACCAGGAACTAGTGTATACCAAGCCTAAGTTTAAGTGATAATGAATTCGAGTGATACTAGATTGTCTACATGTTTAAATATAAAATGAAATATACATTAGGAAGTGAAGAGGTAATAAAAATGTTCTGGGAACAAGGCAAGGAAAGCTAGACCCTGAGCCCAGAATGGTCCATAGCATCTACAAGGTCATCACAGCTGACATAGTCAAAGCATATTACCTGCTACTGAACACATGCAAAGATCTGAAATCCTCTAAGAGAACCACAAAAATGATTCCCTTTACCTAGACAGATAAGGCTGACAAAATGTATTCTTTTGGAGATAGGAGGGAAAAAACACAATTATATCAAAAATTTATTAAAACCAGCATGAAGTAAGTTTATTCTCTATATAGTCAAAAATGTTATTTTCAAAAGTCTATGAATTATCTAATTCTTGCTTTGGTAGAGGTATAGCTAGTGCTATAGCCATCTTTGCTCTCAGGAAGGGTCATCAACAGTTCATATGGAGATTCTTTTTGCCCTTCAATCCTAGTAAGTTACTTCCAGGCTCCTTTTCAAAAAAAGAAGACTCCTTTTCAAAACTGTCTTGAAAAATGTCTCCTAGTTTCAGAACAAATGTATAGCTCCACTTGTTTATACCTAATCTCTGATATCGGAATAGGGATCATAACAAATTCAAGAAGTCATTTCTGTCCAGTGTCCTGACCCCTTCCTAGGGTGTTTAGTGCCCCTACTGCCAGAAAAGGGTAGAGTGGCAGACTTCTCCTTTCCTTGCCTGTCCCACTCCCAGCAGCATTAAAACCTTCCTGTAGCATTGCCTGTGCTAAAGTGCTATAAAAGGGATGTTATATTGGGGAAGGAGGGAAAGGGCACTGAGAAGAAGGCCAAGATTGACAGCCACTCTGAATAGAAGGGAGACAGAAGTGCTTCTAACTGGCAAAAGACAGTATTTGTTCCTGCCAGTATTCTTCTATCTGCCTCTGAAGGTAATTATATAAACTGTCCCCAAGGAGCTATTTCCATCTGTAGAAACAAGAAGAGCTGCAGTCCTTGGATGAACAGATGTGGTCGTTCTTTACATGAAGGTAAGGCTTAATATGGGTCTAGCAATGTGCTCACTTGAAAGTAGCCAACTTATGGTGTGACAGAAGACAAATTGAGTGGAGAAACTCTACGAGTGGGGGTGTTATTAGCAGACAATGAAGCAGGGAGGAAAAAGGGAGCAGGCATCTCAGTCGTGGGAGTTTCCCCTTGGTTCCGCAGCTGCAAGATTTGCCGGAGCAAGGCTTTACCTTCTTCCCGGGTCTAAAAGAAAGTCAGACAACTGTTTCAAAATATATTCAAGGCTATTCTCAAAAACAGGTTATTAAGATGATGATATACAAGTTCCACAGATCAAAGGTGGCTTTCCATTGACTTTCATACCCACTTTCCACCTACACATCATGGTAAAGATCATATATTCTAGCCTCAAATCCAAACCCTTTATTAAAGAACTGATACCTACATCATTGAATGCGCAACACTTTTGGGCACAAGTTGAAGCTTCATCCCATAGCTTGCACTTAAAATAGTACTGGGCCAGATAGCGGAAAGCAGTGCTTTCCTCCAAGTGTTCCACTATTTCCTAGACAAGGAAAGCAGGAATGTCTGAGATGGTAAGAATAAGATCAGCAACACAATTCTCATGTTATGACACATACCCCACAGGAATAGATGTCTTGGATATATTTGATGTAACACTGGGCAGCCTGTTCTGACTCAGTCAACTGTTCATGAAGCCTACAAAAGAAAATGGGCTTTAAATACAAATCAGACCTCAAAGCAAATGAGTAATAAAAATATACGATTAAGTCCAAGAAAATAACAATACACACACCAGTACAAATTTTGACATAAATGACACAGTACAAATTTTGACATAAATGACACAAGTACCCACAACATGTGATGGTCACTGTTATAAAGTTTCAATTCAGGGGCTGGGAGTATGCTCAGTGGTAGAACACTTGCCTAGCATGCATTAAGCCCTAGGTTGATCCCTAGCACTGGAAAAAAGAAAAAAAAAAAGCTCAGGATTGGGGGTGGGCAGTGGGACATGCCTATAATCCCAGCTACTTGGGAGGCTGAGACAGATGGATCTCAAGTTCAAAGCTGTAGGAGCATCTCCGTACCTTCCAACCCCTCCCTTCCATCCTTCCCCATTCTATGCTAATAGACTGTGCTCTTGCCAAAGAGCACCCCTTTGTTTGTGATCTTTGGATCTCATTGGTCCAACAGTGTATTTAAGCTTCTATAGTTTCTGGAATAAACGGTGTTCTTTGCTTCTCCTCACCCTGGCTGTGTCCCCTTTTGTCCCGGGTATTTCTGCGTCTCCGGGGATTGCCACCGTCCAGAGAAGGGTCCAGAGAGACCCCTTCTCCGTCTCTCTTGGACTCCAACTCCTCGAGAAGCCATGTGGTCCTCTCCCCCCACCCCACCCCCGCCCGCCCCTTATCAAAGCGACACAAGGCCAGCCTAGATAACCCTGTCTCAAAATAAAAAAAGCTGTGTGGTACATAGCTCAGTGGTAGGGTGCTTACCTAGCAAGTGTGAGGCCCTGGATTTGATCCTCAACATGGCAAAAATCATTATTTTGCTACTAACAATGGAGGGAGAGTTATGAGTAAATATTTTTTTAAATATATTTTTAGTTGTAGATGGACACAACATATTTCTTTATTTTTACTTTTATGTTGTACTGAGGATTGAACCCAGTGCTTCACACGTGCGAGGCAAGCGCTCTGCCACTGAGCTACAGCCCCAGCCCTATGAGTAAATATTTAAACTGGATAATACAACCTTGTAAAAATTCCCTGGTAATACTCAAAATGAGACTAAAAAATAAACCAAGCAATTCAGATTTAAGAATCTAGAAATAAACTGGCAGGAACTAAATTGCATTTAAATACTTCTTTTCCAACTATTTTGAGCTATTACTAATTTTTTCGTTGGGGGAAAGTATTTTCCTAGACTGTTCACTCTAACACAAAATTTTCATTTCTCTCTTTTTTTATAATTCTTTTTTAAATACCTTTATTAATTTTTGTATGTGGTGCTGAGGATCGAACCAGTGCCTCACACATGCGAGGTAAGTACTGTACCACTGAGCTCCAACCCCAGCTCTCTTTTTTAAATGCAGGGCTAGGAATCATACATGCCATTTAAGCACTCTAATACTGAGCTATATACCCCAGCCCATTCATTTATTTTTTTCAATTCACACTGATCCCTTGCCTAATAGGGAAAACTATTTCCCCTTCAAAGAGGAATGACATTTTTGAAAGTCAAGATTCTAAATTCCCAGACCAGCATTCATATACCCTCCAAATCCCCACACTCATGTATGACAATGGAAGGATGGGAGGCTTTAAAACATGCAAGACCCATCATCCTAGAAAAGCCAACAGAAATATCAATAGTATTTCACTCCTTTCACTCACTTTGCCAGTTTCACCAGAGCCATTTTCTCCACATCTCCCACAGCATAAGCTCTCCAATAACACTGTCAAAAAAAATTAAACCAGTCACTTTGACCATTGCCCCATGTGCCACCATTAATCACATAAAGGGAAAGGTCCTGCAAGCTTCCTAGGAGTTCAGATTTGCAGAATACAATATATTTTTGCCATTTCTAATAGGTCCAGGCTATAAACAACATTCCCATTAATAATCTCAGCACATCTTTTTTTTTTTTTTAAGCCTATGCACCTATGAATATTCAGACTTTTCCTATGCACATAGATCAGTATAAAGGAAAAATTAGAGCACATATAGCCCAACCTGTAACTGCATAGCAGATTTCCACTCAAATTCTCCAGACCTCAATTTCAGGTACCTTTTTGGCTTCCACTAGTTGATTGAGTTTCTCATAACATTCTCCTAATGCAACCAGCATACGAGAATCATTGGGCCTAAGAAAGAAGAGGATAGGTAGTTTGTGCCAAGACTTTATTGATAACTGAAGTCTTCCACTGAGGAACTAGCACCACTGCTATTTCAAATCTATGGAATGTCTGACCTTTATTCTAATGCTTCATATAATTAGGTTACTTTGTGTTCATGATTGTACTATTAAGCCATTAGTAGAAGACATTAAATAAAAATGACCAAACAGCTTTAGCAAGCTTAAACTCAGGTTTCCAAAAGTCAAAATCATTCTCTGTGGTTCATGAATAGCTACCAAAACAGAAATAAGATAAATATCTTCCCCTCACCAGATACATTTTAAAGTGACCAGTCTTACCGAAGCTGATGGGCCCGTCTGTAATAATAAAGGCAGTAAAATGGCATCTTAAGGATTTCATAGGTCTGCCCAAGGCCATACCAAGCTCTGTAGTCCCGCTTGTTGACCTCAATGGCATGTCTAAGAAATGGAAATGACAGAATGTTAAGAAAGCAGAATCAAGGCTAACAACTTGCAGGTTCAACAAAGGCTCCTAACAACACAGCAATCCTCAACTCCCAATTAGATGCTTACCGATAAGCCTGGATAGCAGCAGATGTGTTTTTCATCTCCATGTACTCATGCCCCATCAGCGTCCAGGCCCCAAGATACCGAGGATTCAACTTCAGGGCTCTCTGGAAATATAAGGCTGCTTTCTCATGCTGAGAACGTAAACTATAATAATTGCCTGATTTAAAAAACAAACAAACAAAACAATATAAAAACTAGAAAGGTAAAAATAAAAGTCTTCTAAAATAACATTCTAGCAGGTGAGCATGAAACTAATCCATACCCCCTGAAGTCTTTGCAGAAAAGCCAAATCTTAAACAAGGGGAATATATTATCATTCCCTTAGGAAATATATTTAATCTATCACACCTTCTGGTTAAAACACACACACACACACACAAATGTGTTCCCAGCTGGGCGTGATGGCACACACCTATAATCCCAACTCCTCAGAAGGGTAAAACAGGAGGATCTCAAGTTCAAGCCCAACCTGGGCAATTTAACAAGACCTTGTCTCAAAATTAAAGAGCTGAGGATATAGCTCATAGGCAGAGAACCACAGGGCTGAATCCCCTGTATTAAAAAAAAAAAAAAAGTGTCCCAAATACTGCAAGTTTTTCTTCATTTAATCTCATCTGGAAATAGTATTTATATACTCATTTTGTTAGTATAGGATATGAAATTTCAATAATATACTTTAGCTTGCTGGTTTTCAAACTATATCCCTTCAAGCCTAAGTTTCTTTTTTTTTTTTTTTTTTTTTTGGTACCAGAGATTGAACTCAGGGGTACTCGACCACTGAGCCTCATCCCCGGCCCTATTTTGTGTTTTATGTAGAGACAGGGTCTCACTGAGTTGCTTAGTGCCTCGCCGTTGCTGAGGCTGGTTTTGAACTCGCGATTCCCCTGTCTCAGCCTCCCTAAGTGCTGGGATTACAGGCATGTGCCACCACGCCCGGCTCAAGCCTAAGTTTCTAAGGAAGCACCCCAAAGGGTTAAATAGAGCTCCTCAAGAATCAAGGCAGTCTAATCACTTGTTCTGAAAAGAGCAAGCAAAAGATTTTAGTATTCTGTGAAAGATTTTATTTTAAGAACCTAAAAGCCATCCATCTTATATCAGTGGTAAATGAATAAACAAAAGAATATAAATAATGGAATACTACTCAGAAATAAAAAGAACTAGTGATGCCTACTACAACATGGATGAACTTCAAAAACATGCTAATTGAGAGAAGACATACAATAAGACTACTGCAAAATTCCATTTATATCAAATTCCTAGAATAGACAAAACTACAGAGCTGGAAGGTAGAAATGGTTGACAAGAGATGGGAATGAGATGAACTACAAATAGACAAGGGAACTTTTGGAGATGATGGAATATTATAAACTGGATTATGGGGGCTGGGATTATGGCGCAGTGGTAGTGTGCTCGCCTAGCACGCATAAGGCACTGGGTTCAATCCTCAGCACCACATAAAAATAAAATAAAGATATTCTGTCACCTACAACTAAAAAAAAACATTTAAAAAAATAATAATAAACTGGATTATGATGGTAGTTATAAAACTGTAAACTTATAAAATTCATTTAACTATAAACTTAAAATAGGTGAATTTTATGCTAAGTAAATTACACCTCAATAAAGCTATTTCTTTTAAAGGAATAAATTAGAGCTATACCAAGACTTGGAGGAATTTTCATGAAGTATCTAATGAGAAAAGTATCTCTTTTATCTAATAATGCAGAATATTAGTATACAATTTGATCCTACTTTTGTTAAGCAAGTACCCCTGCATATATATATACCCTGCATATGTGTATATACTCTAATGTGGTATGAGAATATGTTAATACAAATAACTTAAAGAGTAAAGAGTGCAACAAGCAAATAAAAAAACTACTTTAAAAAATGTCCTTTAGGGGCTAGGGTTGTAGCTCAGTGGTAGAGCACTTGCCT
The DNA here is from genome assembly GCA_004024805.1 of Geosciurus inauris. Classification (NCBI taxonomy): domain Eukaryota; kingdom Metazoa; phylum Chordata; class Mammalia; order Rodentia; family Sciuridae; genus Geosciurus; species Geosciurus inauris. The sequence continues at coordinate 66,819 of PVHX01004345.1, read as the reverse complement.
AGCGTATATGAGGCACTGAGTTCGATTCTTAGCATATGAATAAAATAAAGGTCCATTGAAAACTAGGGGAAAAAAACTAGAAAACTAGAAAAAAATATATATATATATATCCTGTACCAGGGATTGAACTCAGGGGCACTCAACCACTGAGCCACATCCTCAGCCCTATTTTGTGTTTTATTTAGAGACAGGGTCTCACTGAGTTGCTTACTCCTCACTGTTGCTGAAGCTGGCTTTGAACTCGCAATTCTCCTGTCTCAGCCTCCCAAAGCTAAAAAATATTTTTTAAAAAATTTCTTTATATATTGTATCAATTGCATGTGCATAAATAAGTCAGATTCAAAATAGATTTAGATACACACACACACTTATACATACACTTACAAAAAACACGATATACTATCAAGTGACAAATAGAAATTATGGTGTAATTATATAATGTGATTTCATTTTGATAAGCCAACAACAAAAAAACCCCAAAACTTCCATATATGTCTTTTAAATCTATCTACACTCAGCCTTTTGGTTTGATTCAGGAGAAATCAATTATACAAACTGTACCTCATTATTTAAGTTCAAACTCAATTTCATGTTCATCTAGAAAAAAGCAGGATGGAGGGCTTTATGTCCTACACAAGGATATCTTTACTTCTGCCACTGACTCAGATTCAGAAATGGATGCATAAGCAGATCTAGGCAGAGTGCCCAGAGGTGAACTTTTCTAATAGAGAAGAGGTAGGGTAGTGATAGCAAGGGTATAAGACCCAGTAACTGAAGGAGTCAAGATAACAAAGGAGATGTTAGGGAAGGCAGAACTGGCAAGTTCTGCATCAGGATTAAGTAGACATAAGAGCTAAAAGGTACCAAATGATTATAATTTGTCAGGCATCTTACAGTATTCTAAGTTTCTTATGTGTATTTATTTTTTAAATCTTTACAATTACATGAAAGAAGGTTTAATTATTATTCTCCCCTTATGGATGAAAACACTAAAGCACAGAACTCTGTCCAAAGTCAGCTACTTAGTATCAGAACCTGACCTAGTACAGTGGCACATGCCTATAATCCCAGCCACTGGGATTATAGTCAGTCAGGATGCTGAGGTAGGAGGATCACAAATTCAAAGCCAGCCTGAGCAACTTAGTGAATTCATCTCTCAGAATAAAAACTCAAAAAGGTCTAGGGATGTGGCTCAGTGGCAGAGGGCACCTGAGTTCAATCCCTAGAAGGGGGTGGGGAGAGTATCAGAATCCAGATTTAAACTTGCACAGTCTGGGCTGGGACATAGTTCAGTGATACATTGCTTACCTAGCATGTTTAAGGCCCTGCATTCAATTCCCAGCACCTCAAAAAAATAAAATAAATTAATAAACTTGGGCAGTCTGGTTCTGGAGTCCAAATCTTAATTATGCCAAGATATACATATAATGCTGGCTCTCAAAGAGAGATTGGGACTCCTAAACAAGTGCAGAAGGAAGCAATTCACGTCCAGACATAAAAGCGGAAGCAAAAACTAAGCCAGTAGGAGATTCTTGCCATCATTCTCTCAGGTTGTTTCATTCTCTCTCAGGTCCTCAGTTTCTTTTTTTCCTCTCCATCCTTCTTTCTCCTTTTCACTTCCTCTGAACTGGCTATAATATGAAAGATGAAGTTCATTTTTTGCCATTCCTAATATTCCCTATTCTTAAATTTTTAAGGTAGGTGGGCTGAATTCAACAAATATTTATTGATTATATATCAGAAATTTGCTGGGCATTATGGATATACTGAGGGAAAGAAGAACAGTTCATTGAATGATTAAAAATAAAACAAAAGCAAAAACAAACTCCTTAATCATTATTCTTCTTACGTATGTCTCCTTTGATTTCTTTTTTTAATCTTAAAAGGTCTTTTAATAAGGCAAAATATTAATATTTGATAAACATGGGGTGATTAAATTTCATACACAATATTACACACATTCATATATACATGTAAAAAGTCTGGAAGGACACAATGAAAACATCAATTGCAGTTATCTCTAGAACTATATTAGGGTTCTCCGTTGATTTCAAATGCGAACTATAGGTTAAAAAAAAAATCATTCATTATCTCCTCTACCTGTATTTCCTTTCATCATGTAAAAGTCGCTGTTACCAATCTGGTAACCAATCACCAATTCCTGTTTATTCTACTTCCTAAATATCTAAGTCCAATAGCCTCTCCATTCCTTCTGCCAGTGTATCAGCTTAGGCTCTCACCATCTCTTCACAGGATTACAGCAAGGATCTCTCAGCTGGTCTCCCTGCCTCTACTCGTGCCCTTTTTGTAATCCTCCCAGCACAACTGTCTCCAGTTGTTATTCCAAAATAAAAATCTGACCACTTTCATCACTCTCTGGTTAAATCCTCCATAAGACACATACTGGGTAGAAAAGGCTATCTGCAATTTGTACATTCCTACCTCTCATACAATGCCTCAGGCACAATGAACTATTTTCAGGTACAATGTCTGTTACCTCCAGTACCGTGATGCTCTTCCTGAGTCAACCCTTCTCCCTTCTTGAACTCTTTTGTTCCTGCCCATCATTCAAGTATCACCTCTAAGGAGCCTTCCCGAATCTAACTGTATTAGATACCTTTCCTATATACTCCCTTAGCATCCCGTGTTTACCTCAATTATAACTCTCAGAGGCCTGCTGTTTTCTTATTAGTCTTCTTCAATAGGCAGTTAGGGTAGGTACTACAATACAAAGCACAATAACTGGTACACAGAAGACACTCAAGAGACATTTCTAAATAAACTGGAGTTCCACCCTTACCTAATGGACATTATAGTTCACTCACAGTACTCTGATATTAAAAAGATCATTTGTTCTATGCTTATCTGTATTCCCAAAGGACTTACTGTATTTTTGTTAATGTTTACTTTGCTTTATAGACACTAACTTCAAGAGCTAAAAGTATTTATCAAATGACTGATGAGCTGAAATTCCATCAGTTTATTAATAACATCCTGACCTAGAAAGCTACAAATTTATGATCTTGATGTAATGTGACCAAAGACCCAGGGACAGGTATTCCTTTCATCTTCAGGGAACACAGGTTTTTAATCAGAACCCATCATGCTTACTTTCTCCAAGAGTAGTCATTTACTTATCTATATCCACTGATTATCAGGCCACACAGCATGGCCAAGCATACAGGGCCATGGTTCTCAACCCTTAAGACAATGTTTGGCAACATCTAGAAACATTTTTACTTATAACTACCGGGGAAAGGGAGATTCCAACACCTAGTGGGTATAAGACAAGGCTACTGCTAATACCTATAATGAACAGAACAGCCTCCAACAAAAAAAGCTATCCACCCTAAAACATCAATACTGTCGAGATAGAGATGGCCAGGTACAGGAAAACAGACACTCTCATCTCTTTGCAGGACTGGAAATTCTAATAAATTTTTAGTCATATTAAAGTTTAAAATAAACATACCCTTGATCTAGGCTTTTACTATTAGGAACTTATTACACAAAAATAGGTTCAAGCATCCAAAAACAAATGTATATGCATAAAGATGTTTCTTAAAGCAATTTTTATTTATATTAACAAAGACTAGTCACAACTTATGTTATAAAAAATTATTAAATAAAGCCAGGCGTGGTGTTGCATTCCTGTAATCCCAGTAAATCCAAAGGCTGAGGGCAGAAAGATTGCAAGGTAAAGGCTAGCTTCAGAAACTTAGCAAGACCTTCAACAACTTAGGGAGACCCTATTTTAAAAATAAAAAATAAAAAGGACTAGGGATGTAGCTCAGTGATAAAGTACCTCTGGGCTTAATCCCTAGTACCAAAAAATAAAATAAAAATAACAATAAAAAATAAAATAGGGCTGAGGTTGTGGCTCAGCGGTACAGCACTTGCCTCACATGTGTGAGGCACTGGGTTCAGTTCTCAGCACCACATACAAATAAATGAATAGAACAAAAGGTCCATCAACAACTAAAAAATTTAAAAATAAAATAAAATAAAAGAGCTGGGGATGTAACTTAGTGGTACATCCTGGGTTCAATTCCCAGCACTAACCACAAAAAATAAATCAATGAACAAAATTATTAAATAGAAATATTTAATAGAAATAGAAAATAAGATGCTGAGGGCTGAGGATGTAGCTCAGTGGTAGAGTGCATACTTAGCATGCATAAGGCCCTGGATTCATACCCTAACACCCACCCCCCCAAAAAAAGCATACTGTCATCAAAAATAATAGAAATAAAAATGTACTAATATGGAAAGATGGCAAACATATCATTAAATTTAAAAAAAGCTACAAAGCAGTATGTATATGACATAGTTTTTTAAAAAATATTTTTAGTTATACATGGACAATGTCTTTATTTTGTTTATTTATTTTTATGTGGTGCTGAGGATCAAACCCAGTGCCTCACACATATGAGGCAAGTACTCTGCCACTGAGCCACAACCTCAGCCCATAATGATATAGTTTTTACATACTATAAACAAACACATTTTTAGCATTTGCACAAAAAAACATTCTGGAGTCATGTTCACCAAACAGTCTTAGGGATGGGATGATACTGAGCTTTCATATTCTCTGGTACATAATTTTGTCACTTTGATACTTTAATACTGCTGTTATTTATTTATTTATTTATTTATTTATTTATTTATTTGGTGCCGAGGACTGAACTCAGGGGTACTCGACCACTGAGCCACATCCCCGGCCCTATTTTGTGTTTTTATTTAGAGACAGGGTCTCACTGAGTTGCTTAGCACCTCACCTCATTGTTGCTGAGGCTGGCTTTGAACTCATGATTCTCTGGTCTCAGCCTCCCAAAGTGCTGGGATTATAGGCGTGTGCCACCATGCCCGGCTAATACTGCTATTATTTTTACATTCATGATATTTATAACAAAAATAAATCTTGGGGCTGGGGTTGTGGCTCGGCGGTAGAGCACCTGCCTAGCACATGTGAGGCACTGGGTTCAATCCTCAGCACCACATAAAAAATAAACAAATAAAAGTATTGTGTCCATTAAATAAATAAATAAATAAATCTTAAAAGAAAAAAAATGTAGTTAACTCTTACCAATTACACAGCATGTTTCTACACGGTATTTGTCAATTTCACAGAGGTTATGAGCCAGATAACTCAATTCAGATTTCATGCTCTGGGAGAAAAAAGAAAAACAATGTAGGTCATGAAAAAAGGCTCTCTAAATAATTTTTCTGATAGCTAACACAAATGGGTAACAATCCAATCCATGAGATTAAAATACAAAAGAGCTTAATCAAACCCAAGCAAGAGAAGCAGCTTACTCTGACATAAAGAAGGTTGGAGAATGTGTCCATATTTTCAATCCTGTAAGGATCTTGTTTCCTTAGCTCATTGAAAATGGAGAGGGCTTTGTCAATATCTGCAGAAAGAACATAGCAAGTTCAGAAAACAACACAGTGCACCTATCAGAGTCTGATGGTATTTCATTGTCCTTATTCACTCACCTCTGATATTGTGATAGGCAACTGCAATTTGGGAAACAATATATGAGCTCTTAGAAAAGCCCACATCAATGAGATTCTGATACTTTTGCAGGGCCTCCTCTATCAACTGCAACTCTGTGTATATATGAGCCAGAAAAAACTCTTTCATCCAGGTGTCTGGCAAAGACAGGAACTTCAGCTGGCAGCAGGAGAGAGAGGGACACACTTAATAAAATTTGACCTCTCTCCCAAACGAAAATCAAGGAACGATCTTTATTGTCTACAGGGATTTATCACTACAATTTTATTAAAGTACCTAATCACAAGTACATGGTAATCCAACTAAGTGAATATGGCTTATAAGCACAATTAGGGAAGAATGACCTACTCAGGATAAGCTTTAAAGAAAATGTAAAATTTAAGGTGAGTCTTAGAGAATTGGTAGGATTTAAAGAGAAAAGGAGAAGGAAAAGGAAAAAGATAACATTTGAGGCTAGGGCAACAACATAAGTAAGGCCAAAACAGATACGATGTATATGATTAGGATGAGGAAACTAGCTTGGTTTGTGGAAGCTTATACAGGAAAACAGGAAAAATAAGATTAGACTGGTAGGATAGATCCTACCATGTAACAGACAATGGAATACAATAGGAAACTACTGCACATTTCTGCCAAGAGAATGATGAGAATGATATGATGTGTCATTCATGCCAAGAATAAATTTTGAAACAATATGTAGGATGACTTTGAATGTGAGTGTGAAATGGGAAAGCTAGAGAGAAAGTATCTATTATCTATAAGTAATTCAAATTTGAGATAACTCAAATTTGAATACAAAGGGAACCAAGATGACAAAGGGAACCAAGACAAAGAGATGTACACAAGAAAGTAATTATGGCACCATCTCATGACTCATTTTAAGGAAAATAAGAGAGGGCTGGGGTTATGGTGCAGTGGTAGCGTGCTCGCCTAGCAGGCGTGAGGCACTGGGTTCGATCCTCAGCACCACATAAAAATAAAATAAAGATATTCTGCCCGCCTACAACTAAAAAATAAATATATATATATAAAAAAAAGAAAATAAGAGAAAGGGAAATACAAATAAATATGACTCTGAGGTGTCAAGATGTGAGTGTCTTGAGAAATAGCAAAAGTAGTGAGATATAAAGATAGCAAGAAGAAGAATTTGGTAAGCAAGATGAGAAATTTGGTTTTGCAAATTTTGAGTTTAGAGATAAAACTTTCAATGAAAGTCTAGGAGGTAGTTAGAGAGGTAGGTGAATACAAGTAAACAAAGGTCAGATCTCAGACACAGATTTTTAGCATAACATTACTTTTGGCTCTTTAAAGCCAACAAAAGGAATTGTGTTGCTGCTTCCATTAGCCACTGAAGAATAGCAGAATTAACACCATAGACAAAGTCTTCTAATAGTGACTAATAAAACAATTGCACTTAATAAATCAGTTTCATGTATATAATTTCACTAATAAATTTCCAAATCTTTACAGAATCCATAATATCTCAGAAGAGGCCTGAAAATATGTTTTAGTACAATCCTTGATATCAGAGAAATCTTCCCTATGGCATCACTGGAATTAAAGGAGAAACTATAACACTTATTCCACAAAACGAGTTATAGCAAAACTTGAATGTCAAAACATGAACACAAAAAACATTCTAATATCAATGGATTCAAATCCAACAGCAGCTACTGAGCCAAAGCTACTCATCATCCAATGAAAATCTAAATTCTGAAACTGTGAAAGGGACTAATGACACAGCAAAGAGCTAGCTATAGACAAAGGTCATATGGGCAAAACTGCACCCCCTCCACCCAATTACATTATTACAGAATTATATAAAGCTCGGAAGCTGAGGGATCTTCACATATCTCATCTCAATTTACCATCTCTTTGTCTGTGATCAGGTTACAGAGTTCTAACCAGGCTCCCCAATGCAAAGGCAAAACATGAGTAGCCTCCACAAACACATCAATGGCCTCTTTCACCAAGTCCAGTTTTCGAAGCACCACACCATACCTGGGAAAGAAGGAAATAATCACAGGAGAGGTAAATGCTTTATAACATCTCCCTTCTACTCAAGAATATGTTATAGAAGCTGAGTGCAGTGGCATAAGCATGTAATTCCAGCTACTCAGGAGGCTAACGCAGGAGGATCACAAGTTGAAGGCCAGCCTTGGCAACCTAGTTAGATCTTGTCTCAAAATAAAAAAGACAGCTGGGGATGTAGCTCAGTGGTAGAGTACCTGCCTAGCATGTACAAGGCCCTGCATTTAATCCCCTGTACCACACTTACACACACACAAAAAAAGAGATATAGAAAGTTCCAAATTACTATAAAAAACACTTACAGATAAAGGCCAAATCCATCAAGTTCCCGAGCTTGATGCTTTTTGCTGAGCTCTACTCTCAATTCTCTAAGAGCCTCATTTTTCACTTGTCCTTTCTCCAGGGGGCCTAAGAAAGAAACAAAGTCTCTGATCTAAGGATGCTGGCTTTTATTTTCATAGACGTACATATTCCCTTTAGTTTCAACGAAAGTTATACTTGAAACCTCCAGCAAACACTCACGAATGTCCACTGATACACAATCCATTTACTTTATTCTAGAAATTGCAACTAATAATTGGTCTGCAGTGCTATTTTGTTACACCCACACAGTTGTTTTTTAAATTTGAATTAGTTATCAATGTCTAAAAATCAGAAACCTCAAATAAAAATCTGAATTTTTAGCTTCAGGTTGCAAGAAACAAAGAAGAGCCAAGGGAAGAAGGCCCTAACATCAGGCCCAGATTGCCACAAGGCAGCCCTCAGCTGAAGCTGAGTGACAACCAGGTAACTGAGATAAGCCATGTGCTCTACAATTTGCAACAGTGCCTCTCAGTCCATTTATATCACCTGACTGGCTCCAACAGGCACTTAACTTTGCAATGCTACTTTTAAGGCCAAAAGATGAGAAAAAAAAATCATACCTAGGCTATCGACAGTTTCATCATCCTTCTTTTTCTCTCCAGACTGTAAGAGAAATTCAACAAGTAGGTAAGTCTTTTTTCAGTTTATTCTAAACGCATTTTAAAACTACCTAAAGAATTCAAATCTAACAAAAATGGCATCTACTTTTGGTCATTAATTTCAAACAACCATTTTGGGGCTCCCACTGCCTAAATGTGGGATAATTTGAGTACTAAAATAGTTACGTACAGTGATAAATTATAAACAATTAAAAATATAGGAATCCCTATATTTTTGGTGGTACAAGCCTATAAACCCAGCTACCTGGGAGGCTAAGGCAGGAGGACTGCAAGTTGGAGGTCAGCCTGGATAACTTACCAAGACTCTGTCTCATAATAAAAAAATTTTTAAAAAAAGAGCTGGGGATGTAGCTCAGTGGTAGAGCACTCCTGGGTTCAATCCCCAATACAAAAAGAAGAAAAAAATAAATAAAACCCAAAATAAAAAACACAGAAATAGTGGCTGCCAGGGACTGGTGGTGGTGGTGGGAGTGGAGAAATGGGGATTTATCATATGATGTGAATGGAATTTCAGTTTTATAAGATGAAAAGAATTTTGGAGATGGATGGTAGTGATGATTGTACATTACCAGTATAGTTACTACCACAGAACTGAACACTTAAAAATGGTTAAGATGATGCTGGGTGTGGTAATATACATCTGTAACGCCAGAACTCAGGAGGCTGAGACAAGAAGATTCAAAGTTTGTGGCCAGCCTCAACAATTTAGTGAGGCCCTAAGTAACTTAGCAAGACTGTCTCTAAATAAAAAATAAAAAGGGCTGGGGATGTGGCTCAGTGATTAAGCACCCCTGAATTCAATCCCTGGCACCAAAAGAAAAAAGAAAAAAATGCTTACACCTGGAAATGTATACAATATATACAATATGTATATAATTCTTTGGTTTTTTTTCAGTGCTAAGGATCAAACCCAAGCCCTTGTACATGCTAGGCAAGCAGTCTACCACTGAACTACCTCCTCAGTCTTATAAAATATTTTAAAAGATCTGTTCACACATAAAATAACTGAAAAAAAGTAGGAAAATACATTTATAATGTTCCATATTTAAATAATACTTAAATTATTATTGAATATAGCATTACCTTTACTTGCATTGCCCCTCATTCACAATTTAATAGCCATGCAAGAAAACAACACTTGTACTACGAATTAAGGGTTAACTGAAGTTTATTTACTGGTACTAGGGATTAAACCCTGGGGCACTTTACATAAGCACTGAGCTATATCTCCAGCCCTTTTAGTTTTAAGACAGGGTCTTGCAAAGTTGCCAAAGCTGGCCTCAAACTTGTGATCTTCCTGACTCAGCCTCCCAAGTCACTAGGATTATAGGCATATACCACCATCCCCCACTAAGTTATCAATTTAATAATCAACTCTGGCTGGGCTTTTTCTATTTAGTGCTAAATATGAATTCTTCACTGAAAGCAAAATAACATCTTAAAATGGCCCTTACCAAATATCTGGAATACATATATAGGAAATAGGCTTTCTTGCTATTACAGCCATGTAGGAAATGTGCTGCCCGGTCATATTCTTTAACATCAAAGTAGGCCTTGGCCAGGGTATAAGCATCCATATCCTGGGCATCCTCCTAGAAAAGAGAAAGTCTATGTAAATAATTTGAAATAGGACAACAAAAGTTCAAACGTAAAAAATACATTCAATAATTTCAATATATAGGAAAAATGATTTTTTTCTCTTCCCAGAAAGCTAACACATATGTACATGTATATACAGTATTTTTATATATGTATTACTAGGCAAGTTCTTTCTTTGAAAAGAACTACTTCTTTCCAAAATACTTTTTCAAATAAAAAAGGTGGTAAAAAAGACACACACACACACACACACTCACATTTTTTTTTTAAATAACTAGGTATTGAACATAGAGGTGAGCTATGTTGAGCTACATCCCCAGTCCTTTTTATTCTCTGGCCCACCCCATGGGGCAGTGAACCTTAGGGCTAAATCAACTCTTTCATTTTATTTTTTTTAATTTAATATTATTTTTTTAGTTGTTGCTAGACCTTTATTTTATTTATTTATTTATATGCGGTGCTGAGAATCAAACCCAGTGCCTCACACACCCACCAAGTTTTACTATTTCAATTACATGGCTTCTTATTTTCATTCTTGCTTATGAGATGTACCTAGAATGTTCTAATGAAGGTTACACAGACGTATTCAGCATTATGGCTGAGTTTTTAAGTAGCCACAGTTAGTACCAGTCACATCATTTTGTTTTATTTTGTTTTTGGGACCAGGGATTGAACCCAAGGAAAGGTGTATCCTAGCCCTTTTCTTTTCTTTTTTCTCTCTCTTTTTTTGAGATAGGCTCTCAAAGGCTGGCCTCAAATTTTTGATCCTCCTGCCTCAGCCTCTTGAGTCACTGGGATTACAGGGTGCACCACCATACCTAGTGAGAATGTTTATATAACAAATGGCTACTACATAGATTTGAACACAGCAAAAGAATCCTTGATTTCAATAACTCTTTAAAGACTAATGTTTTAAGGTTTACTCTAGTTTAAACTTTGTACCAAGGCTAAATGAGATTAATATGTTTCTCTGGGTTTTTTTTTTTTAATTTTTTTTGTAGTTATAGATAGGCAACATGCCTTTATTTTATTTGTTTATTTTTTTTTAAAATTTTTTTTTTAGTTGTAGATGGACACAATGTCTTTATTGCTTTGTATGTGGTGCTGAGGATCGAACCCAGGGCCTCACACATGCGAGGCAAGCACTCTACCACTGAGCTACAACCCCAACCCCTTCTCTGGGTTTTTTAGGGAGATTCCCCAGAGAACACTAAATGCCCAATAAATTAGAAAAGGAGCCCCTAAATCAATACACTCAAAGCAAGCTGAAACTAACCAATAGCTAACATCCACTGCCCACGTCCTCCACCCCTGCTCCTGGGGACTGAACCTTCCCATTAAGCCATAGCTCCAACCCTTTTATTTTGACACAGTGTCTCACTAAATTGCAGAGACTGGCCTGGAACTAGTGATCCTCCTGCCTCAGCCTCCCCAGTCTCTGGGATTACAGGCATGCAATACCCAGCGCCAATAGCTGTTACTTTCTTTTTTTTTTTTTTTAATTTTTTTTTTTTAGTTGTAGATGGACACGATGTCTTTATTTTATTGCTTTGTATGTGGTGCTGAGGATCGAACCCAGGGCCTCACGCATGCAAGGCAAGCGTTCTACCTCTAAGCCACAATCCCAGCCCCTGTTACTTTCTAATAATTCAATAATGGTTAGGTTTCTGAAATGTCTATAAAATCTCTATATGTTATATGAACTGTTAGGAGCAAGGAATATTTACTGAGTCTCTGTGTCTCACCTGGCATTGTGCTTTATTTACTCATTTAGCAATTTTTATTTTATTCAGGACCATCAATGTGCCTAGGCACTGTGACAATGGTCACAGGGAAGTGAAAGCTAGTAAGAGATATAAATCACACTGACTCAAAAAAGTCATATAAGAGTAAGTTTTACCTTTAATTCTAAAAAGAACAAATAAAAGTTTTACCTTTATTGCCTTAATTAATCTTGAAAAACCAACTATTATTAATATTATCTATAGACAGAAGGAAGGCTGTCACTTAGAATTCACTTGCCCACAATGATGATAGCAGCGAAGAACATGACTGGAATATAGATGTTAAATATTCACCCCACCAAACCACCTCCCTCTTGTTAATGAAATGTTGAAAATAGCTAATTTTACTGAGTCCTATATTTACTTAGTGCCTGATATTATCTAATTCCCTAAATTGCTCCCCCAAAGTAGACAATATTATTATTGGCATTTCTCAGATAAAAGAACTGGGCTCAGGAGGTTAAATTGCCAGAAATCATTAGTTTTAGATCTGAATCCAGAACCCACATTCTTAACCATTTTGCAATGCGGATCAAACAACAGAGTAAGAATAGTGTCATGCTGTTGCACAAACTTTGCTTTTTCTCATCTCTGAATATTTTCTAGGTTGGGCCACAAAACCCCAAAGGCTGAAATCTTAAGCAATGATTGTATACGTGTTCTTCCCAGCTTAAAGTAAGAGCACCACCAAAAAAAAAAAAAACACCGAAACAAAAAAACACCACGGAGAAAAACCGCATAACATCCAGCTCTTTAAAAGCTTGTATTCCCTCTAACAAACACTTCTGCTAAGACGTTAGCTCCTCTCCAGTGGCAGGGCACTCAGTGCCTCTTCAAGCACATTCCTTTAGCGAGGATCGCTCAATGTTAAAAAGCTCTTACCTCTGTAATAGGCGGCGGCGGCTGCAGCTCGGCCAAAGGCAGCGCGGGGAGGGAGAAGGCCAACTCCGCGGACCTAGAACACGCACACAAACTGGATCAGCTTGACAAGCCCCCAAGGCCAATGATCCAAGCTTGGTCCTTTCAGACCCCGACATCTCACCATTTGCTACTGTGCAGCAGGCCCCGCTCTCGAGTAAGGCCCGCAATAAGCAGAAGTTGCTTTTTAATTTCCCGCAAATCTGAGAAGTCTGCGTTCGTGGATAGGCCGGGAACCACTGTCGCCGTCACCGCCACTGGGACTACAGAGGTACTCGCAGCCATTTTCCTGACTCGGGCCACTCCGACCAATCATCAGCAATAATACTAGCTCCTCATCTGCTCCGAAAAAGAGTGACTGTCATTGGCTAGTTCGTGCTCCGGAACAACCAATCAGAAATCTTTCTCGTACCAACAAAAAGAGGCCGGGAGGGGGAAAAAGAAACAATTACATCTTCTTTTCGCCAAGAGCTGCTGAGGCCAGAAAACTAGAGCAAGAGGTGCGGGGAGAGAGCACTGATCTGGGTGGACTGGAAAGCTGGGGATAGGAGTAGAGGCAAGAAAGGATTGAAAAGGGACAATACCATATACCTTCGGGGGGGATGTGATTGGCCAGAAAAGAGTGTGTAGTTTCTGTGCAGGTGTTTGTGGTCTAAGAAGAATGTATGGTTTCTTCTGGATTTTTCCTCGAAGCACTGTTAAGTGGATATATCTCCCTTTACGCAAAATCCTTCCTCTTTATCACCCTTCTTTGCACCCCAGCGAGGAGAAAGGCAACATTCCACGACGGATTACCTGGTGACAGGTTCTGTACTTAGACAAGTATAATCTGGTTTAACTCTGAAAACAGCTCCAAGAACCAGGAACGGCGACAAGCGCCTGCAATAGCTACTCGGGAAGCTGAGGCAGAAGTATAGCAAATTCGAGGCCAGCCTCAGCAACTTAATCTTGCTAAAGCAAGACTGTTTCAAAATTTAAAAATTAGAAGGGCTGGGGATGTAGCTCAGTGGCAAAGGGCCCCTAGGTTCAGTCCCCAGTACCTCAAAATAATAATAACCTAATTTAAATAAATAATTGAAGATAGCACTATGATATTCGTATCGTCTCAATTTTACAGATAAGAAAGCAAGGGCTGGGCAAGGTGGTACCCAGGGACTAGGGAGGCTGAGGCAGAAGGATACCAAATTCAAAGCCAGCTTCAGCAATAGCAAGAGCCTGTCTTTACAAATGACGACGACGACGATGATGATGATGATGATTATAATAAAAAGCTGGAAATGTAGCTCAGTGACAGTGCCCAGTGCCGAAAAGTAAAAGAAAACAGAAGCCCAGAAAAGAGCCTCTTCTATGACCGCTATCTGACTCCAAAGCCCGGTATTCTTAAGTATTACAAAGAAGATCAGGAGTGAGCACGTGGAAAGCCCTGGGATTCTAATCTCAGCACTGAAAAAAAAAAAAAAAATACATGAAGATTTGCAATTTGTTTTTAAAAACCTGGAAGATTTTTTGTTGCAATATACACAGCATTTTTTTTTTTTTTTTTTTTTTTTGGTAATAGGAGTTGAACCCAGGGGTGTTTTACCACTGTGCTCCATTCTCAGTCCTTTTTATTTTGAAATAGTGTTTTGCTAAATTGCTTAGGCCCTCACTAAATTGCTGAGGCTGGCCTCCAACTTGCAATCCTCCTGTCTCATACTCTGGAGTGGCTGTGATTACAGGTGTATGCCACCGTCCCCAGCTATAGCACTATCTTACCAACCCTATTGGGAACTTTTTGAACCATTTTTTTTCTTTCTTTCTTTCTTTTTTTTTTTTTTTTTCTTGGTACCAGGGATTGAACTCAGGGGCACTCGACCACTGAGCCACATCCCCAGCCCTATTTTGTGTTTTATGTAGAGACAGGGTCTCACTGAGTTGCTTAGCGCCTCGCCATTGCTGAGGCTGGCTTTGAACTCACGATTCTCCTGTCTCAGCCTCCCAAAATGCTGGGATTACAGGCATGCGCCACTGTGCCTGGCTAACCATTTTTTCATCCTTTGGGTGTTATTTATATTTATTAAATTACTTTTGGTGCTGGGGATTGAACCTAGGGTACCTAACCACTGAGCCACATCCTCAGACCTTTTTTGTAGTTTATTTAGAGACAGAATCTCACTGAGTTGCTTGGTGTCTCTCTGAATTGCTGAGGCTGGCCTCAAACTTGTGATCCTTCTGCCTCAGCCTCCTGAATTGCTGGTATTACAGTCGTGTGCCATCATAGTTGGATCACTGGGTATGATTTAGAAATGATTTTAGAAAAGTTATAGAGTTGTAGATTAATATTTTGTGGGGAGGGAGACGCACTGGGGATTGAACCCAGGGGCCTTTTACCACTGAGCTGTCTCCAGTCCCTTTTTTTTTTTTTTAATGTTTTCTTTTGGTACAAGGTCTCACTAAATTGCTGAGTCTGGTGTGGAACTGATGATCCTCCTGGCTCAGCCTTCCCAGTTGCTGAAATTTCAGTCATGTGCCACCATGCCTTCAGATTAATGCAATATTAAAGATTGTAAAGCCATGGGCTGGGGCTGTAGCTCAGTGGCAGAGCACTTGCCTTGCGTATGGGAGGCACTGGTTTTGATCCTTAGCACCACATAAAAATGAATAAAATAAAGGCATTCTGTCCATCTACAAAACAATTTTCAAAGGATTGTAAAACCAATTTTATGCTGTATAATATAAATAAAATACAGTATATGAATTCAGTATATGAATATCAGTTTTTAAAATTGAGAAACAGTAGAGGATGGAGCTCAAGAACATGAATTATGAGCCATCCTACCTGGATTCAGGTCATTCATTGATAAAATAAGAATCATGGTAATAATTCCTGTTATTTAGTTGGATAAGAATTCAATGAGGTAATCCATGTAATTATTTAGGACAATTTTTTTTTTTTTGGTACCAGAGATTGAACTCAGGGGTACTCGACCACTGAGCCACATCCCCAGCCCTATTTTGTGTTTTTTTAAATTTAGAGATAGGGTCTCACTGAGTTGCTTAGTGCCTTGCCGTTGCTGAGGCTGGCTTTGAACTCATGTTTCTCCAGTCTTAGCCTCCCAAAATGCTGGGATTACAGGCCTCCACCACCGCACCCAGCTTAGGACAATTTTTTAACATATAGTAAATACTGGCTACAGGCAAGCTATTTTTGAACCCTTACTCCCTAAAATCTTTTTTTTTTCCTTTCCTTCTTCACTGGGGATTGAACCCAGGGGTACTCTACCGCTGAGTTGCATCCCCATCTTTTTTGATTTTTTTATTTTGAGACAGGATCTTGCCAAACTACTCAGGCTGGCCTCAGACTTGTGATTCTCCTGTCTCATCCTTCCAATATTGGGATTACAAGCATGTGCCACAGGTCCTGGGTCCTACAAGGATTTTGACATGTAGAATCACTGATCCTCTTTGTCACTGTGTTGATGTCTGAGGAGGTATGAAGAGACCTGTACTTGGACCTTCTAGGCGCTTGTTTCTGTTGCATCCAACCTGCACCTCTCCCCAAGAAGTGCAGCCCAGACAACTCTGCAGAAGCAGCAAAGTTTATTGAGGAAATAGGCACACAGGCCAATCTCCTTTCCTTCAGAGAGTGACCCCAAAGTGAGGGTTTCAGAGGTTATTATAGGGTGGGCTAGCTACATGACTGAGAAAAACATGATTTGGCAGATATTCAATCTATAGTTATTTACAGTTCAACCGTGATGGTGCCTTCTATGTCCCTTTTCAGTTCCTGGAACTTTAGGTAACTGGTCAGGGGGTCTGGCAGCCTGTGGTTTGGCCCCATCCATGAGAAGCAAGCATAGCAAAGCATTAATCACAGAAGCACAAAAAGCAGGTTAGCAGACATGTAGGCCTGAGCCAGAGTGACTCCATTTTGAGTTTGGATTTTACAGTTTCCATTGCGAAATATTTAAAAATTTAAGGCCAAGTTTTATTTATTTATCTATTTCTACTATTTATTTATTTCTACTAAAGTAGAATGAAGGGGGCTTTACCACTGAGTACATCCCTAGTCCCAATTTTTTTTTTTTTTTTTTTTTTTAAGACAGGGTCTTGCTAAGTTGCTGAGATGCTGAGAGTCTTGTTAAATGGCTGAGGCTGGCCTCAAACTTTCAATCTTCCTGCCTTAGCCTCATGGGTCACTGGGATTACAGGCCTGCACCACTACACCTGGCTCTATTTGGTGCATATGGCACCAAACTTGAAAGGAATTAGGTTTTACAAAAGAGAGGAAGAGGTTTTTAGAAAGTGGAAGACAAAGGTTCACATTTTTTGAGTGGGGTGAGAGCATATGTTCAATCCCAAGAGTGAGAGATGATGCCATGGCTTAAGGTCAGGTTTTTATTAAGGTACATAATTAGGTGGGATATGAATGATCCACAGGGGTTGGGCTTCTCTCCTGGCTCAGAAATATTGAGCAAGATCCTGTTTCCGCATTGGGGGATCTTGTCTGGGATATAGGTTTGAGCTCACATCAAAGTATTTGGAGGTGGGTGGTCCACTGGGTGATCAGGCCAGAGGGTTGTGATCTAGTAGTTAGCCCCTAGCCTCTCAAGGCTCATGGTCCTCTCCTGAGGTCTTGTTCCCATTTTATGATATTCCAGAAAACTTATAGGGGACTGGAAAGTTACAGAGTAATTTATGGGCTTTCTATCCCTTAGGTTCCTCTGCCCAGTTCATGAGTTGTTTATTCGTTCTATAATTTAAGAGGGATATTTTTTCCTTTGGTGACTCAGTGATCTCTCCCTAAATTTCTATCTCACTCTTTTTTTTCTTTTTAATTTTTTTTAGTTGTAGATGGACACAATACCTTTATTTATTTTTACATGGAGCTGAGGATTGAACCCAGTGCTTCACACGTGTGAAGCAAGCGCTCTACCACTGAGCCACAACCCCGGCCCTCTGTCTCACTCTTGACAACCCAGAAAGACAGGAGTCATTATTCCTATTTTACAGAGTATAAAATAGATTCAGATAACAGTTTATCTGAGGTGTCCTCCAGTCCCATCCCAAAAAAGCCCATATTCTACCATGTTTTCATAATTTCAAAATTTTTATTATTTCTTGTGTCTTTTGCCATTTACAAATAATTTTCAAATGTTATTGAAGCCTGTGAAGTAGATCCTATGTCCTTTTTCAGATGACATTAATACCTATTGTTTGGAGCAGGAGATATAAATTAGTGGTAACCCAGCACCAGACACACACATACACTAATAATAATAATACCCATGTTATGGCATTGTTATGATAGTTAGAGATGTGTATGCTGGTGGGGCAAATACAAGTCAGTGCCTAGAAGGCTTGTTTCTGAAAGTGTACTAAGAAGGAATTTCAAAGATGTGATGGGAAGGGCAAGGAGAAGGGAAACTGACTTCATCTCCAATCTTTAGGTGGGCATCAAAACATCAAACCCTGGTGTAAAGTCATGTACTCATAAAACATCTGAAGAAACCCATACATGCAGTTGGCCTGCAGTCTATCCTGTCTATATTTTCCCCTGCTCACAGGTACAGTGTGGCCTTTAATTTTATCCTGGTCTGCCATGCTGAGGAACACATGAGAAATAAAATGTCCAAATAATCTCTTTGAGTCCAACTTCTTTCTGTGGGATTAGTAAACTGTAATATGGTGGTGTTTGCAGCCCTGGGGTTGAATAATATTCCTCAGTGGGTGCCACCATTTCTATGAGGAAATAGCATGGTTTGGGGATTACCCAGATATTCAAAGGTAAAAAAACCAGGACTCAATGTTTCTAGTTCAACCCTCTTCCCCATACATAGCTGCCACTTTTAAAAGCAGCGCAGGATTGGTATACAGAAGAGCTGAAATCTTAATCCCAGCTCCTCTGGAGGCTGAGGCAAAAGGTTCTGAAGTTTGAGGCCAGCCTCAACAAGTAAGTGAGAACGTGTCTCAAAATAAAAAATAAAAAGGTCTGGGGATGTAGCTTAGTGGTAAAGCACCCCTGGATTCAAACCCTAATACAAGACAGAGAGAATGTTGAAATATGCTATGATCTAAATATACCTGCAAAAATCTCCCCTCTCCTACTCCCTTTCCTCACAGGCCCTTTCAAAATGACAGAGTTAACCAAGATTCCTTCTACATCTGATAAACTCCAGTTGGAGAATGGAGCTCAAATCATCTCTGTGAAAATTAGGAGGAAATAACTTCTTTGTTTTAAGTTTTTTATTTAACAGTAAATAAATCAAAAAGTAATGATGTAATGAAGAGTTGCCAGGCATAGTGGTACACACCTGTTGTCTCAGCTACTCAGGGGGCTGAGGCTGGAGGATCACTTGAGTCCTTGAGTTCAAGACCAGCATAGGCAACAGTAGTTACCTCATCTCAAAAATATATATATATAGAGAGAGAGATGTCACTGTTATGTTTGAAATGTGCAGCTCATTCTCTCAGTGAAAGATTGGCACTCCTTCAGAAGAAAAGCACAATCTAAAGGCAGGGATCTCAGACCTCAGTATCCCATTACGTCACTTACTTTATAACCAGAGCCCTCCTCTCCCTGCAATATTAGACCCCTTGAAGGGGAAGAGAGTTCAAAGTCCAATTCCCTAACACCTTGCAGATCTCTGTACCACAATCATAATTTGTATTTTCACTTGTGAATGAACCCCCATTGTGTCTACTCATTGATCAGGAAGCTCCCTCCTAGCCTGCACGTTATTATTTGGATATGAGATCTCCTCCAAAAGTTCCTTTGTTAATGCAGGAGTATTCAGAGGTGAAATGATTACATTATGAGTGATATAACCTAATCAGTCCAGCCTAGTTTGAATGGGTGCTAACTGCATAGGCAGGTAGAACATGGCTGTAGGAGGTAGATCACTGGGATCATGCCCTGGAATGGCTTGTCTTCCTTGCAGCCCTTCCCCAGCTCCCCACTTCCCAACTGCCATGAAGTAAAAGCACTCCTTCACCAGGCCCTTTGGCCATGATGTTTTCTGCGTTACCTTGGGCCCAAAGTGATAGAATAGCTGAGCATGAACTGAACCTCTGAAATTGAGACAAAATAAACTTTCCCTTCTCTTAAGTTTTTCCTGTCAAGTTTTTTGGTCACACAGAAATAAAAAGCTGATTAATACACTGCATGAGAACATGTGACCCAACTAGCCAATATGCTGCCTCCAGAGCTCAGGGGATTGGACTCAGAGAGCAGAGTTACACCCCCACCTTGAGGCTCTGGGGCCCCATCCAGGGGCCCACATCCAGGAAAGGGAGATGACCCAACAACTCCATTTCCTCCAAGGGGGGCTAACAACACAATAACCAGGAGAGTGTTTGTCATCACATAGCCAGTGCTTCATAAATACATGCTGAAACTGATCAGAGCTTAAGAGAAACTGCCACAAGCACACAGCTGGTTTCTATGTCTCTGTTGAGAAGAAAATGTATCAAAAGAGGAAGAAAAGGTCAGAGGAAAAGAAAAAAATAAACATTTATTTTAACTGATTACTGGGCACTTGTGTGTTATTTCTTCTGATCCTTACAACAGCCTTGCATAATCAATTCCTGACAATCAGTACCATCATCCCTATATTAAAAGATTGTTGGGCACGGTGGTGCACGCCTGTAATCCCAGTGGCTCTGGAGGCTGAGGATCACAAGCTCAAAGCCAGCCTCAGCAACTTAGTGAGGCCCTCAGCAATTTAATGAGACCCTGCCTCAAAATAAAAAATAAAAACAGCTGGGGATATGGGCTCAGTTAAGCACCTCTGGGCTCAAACCCCCGTATTAAAAAAAAAAATGAAGAGGTTTAGTGATTTGCATAAAGCCACCCTCCTGGAATGAAACAGAACCACAAGACGAATACAGGTCTCTCTGATTCCATAGTTCATTCCTATTTCCATTATGTCACAGAGTTCTGTCACATAAGAAAATACTTTAAAATAATAATAAGCCAGGTGCAGTGGCACATGCCTATAATCCCAGCAGCTCTGGAGGCTGAGGCAAGAGGATCTCCAGCTCAGAGCCAGCCTCAGCAATTTAATGAGGCTCTCAGCACCTTAATGAGACCCTGCATCAAAATAAAAAATAAAAAGGGCTGGGGATGTTGCTCAGTGGTTAAGCACCCCTGGGTTCAATTCCCAGTATAAAAATGTAAATAGGGCTGAGGTTGTGGCTCAGTGGTAGAGTGTTTGCTTAGCATATGAGAGGCACTGGGTTCCATCCTTAGCACCACATAAAAAAATAAATAAAGTTAAAAAATTTGTTATATATATATATAAACAAATAACAATCATAAATATATAAATGTCTTCCATTTATTGAGTGCCAATTACAAGCCAAGGTCTGTGCTAAGGTTTTACATAGATTATCCCATTTAACCCTCACACAAACATCTCATTAACTCTCACAAACCAGTAAAACAGGTATTGTTATTATTATTCCCATGTTATAGATAAGGACACTGAGATCCATGGAATTAAACATATTATCCTAGGTTCCATAGTTATAAAATGGCAGAGTGTAAAAAAAAAAAAAAAAAAAAGCAAAGGGAAAGGAGGGGGAAAATGACATAGAGCTGATTGACATGGTAACTGAGTCATAAGAGCTTATACAAAGCTGGTGATGTCAGGATAGGAAACTCAACATGCAAAAAAATAAATAGCTTTTCTATATACCAATACCAAATGTGTTGAAAATAAAATTAGAGCCAGGCACGGTGGCGCAAGCCTGTAATCCCTGCACTTTGGAAGGCTGAGACAGGAGAATCGTGAGTTCAAAGCCAGCCTCAGCAATGGCGAGGTGCTAAGCAATTCCGTGAGATCCTGTCTCTACATAAAACACAAAATAGGGCTGGGGATGTGGCTCAGTGGTCGAGTGCCCCTGAGTTCAATCCCCAGTACCAAAAAAAAGAAAAAGAAAATCAGGAAAGCAGTTTCATTCACAATAGCCTCAAAAAAATTAAAATAAAATAAAATACCTAGGAATAAATCCTACCAAGGAGGTGAAAGACCTCTACAATAAAAATTAGCCAGGCATGGTGGCGCAAGCCTGTAATCCCAGCACTTAGGGAGGCTGAGACAGGAGAATTGCAAGTTCAAAGCCAGCCTCAGCAACAGCGAGGCGCTAAGCAACTCAGTGAGACCCTGTCTCTACATAAAACACAAAATAGGGCTGGGGATGTGGCTCAGGGGTCGAGTAACCCTGAGTTCAATCCCCAATACCAAAAAAAATAAAATAAAATAAAAATAAAAATTATAAAACACTGAAGAAGGCACTAGAAGATGAAAAGACCTCCAATTATTCACAGATAGGCAGAATTACTATTATTGAAATGGCTACATTACAAAAGCAATTGACAGATTCAATGAAAGCCCCATCAAATACCAATGACATTCTTCACAGAACTAGAGAAAAACAATCTTAAAATTCATTTGGAAGAACAAAAGAGCTAGAATAGCCAAAATAATTCTAAGCCAAAAAAAGCAAGGAAGAGGTGTCACAATATCCGACTTCAAATTGTCCTACAGAGCGATAGTAACAAAAACTGCATAGTACTGGCATAAAAACAGACACACAAGGCTGGGGTTGTAGCTCAGTGGTAGAGTGTTTGCCTCGCACATATGAGCCACTGGTTTTGATCCTCAGCACCACATAAAAATAAAATAAAGGTATTATGTCCATCTACAACTAAAAAAATAATTTTTAAAAAGCAGATACACAGACCAAAAAGAGTATAATTTGATGAACTTAATTCACAAGTACCTCCACTTTTCCTCCCCTCCTCTCTCCTCTTTATCGCCCCCTCTCTTTTTTTTTTAGGCACCAGGGATTGAACTCAGGGGCACTCCTGAGCTCCTGAACTCAGCCACATCCCCAGCCCTATTTTGTGTTTTATATAGAGACAGGGTCTCACTGAGTTGCTTAGCGCCTCGCCATTGCTGAGGCTGGCTTTGAACTCGCGATTCTCCTGTCTCAGCCTCCCTAAGTGCTGGGATTACAGGCGTGCACCACCACGCCCGGCTTAAATAATATTCTTATATTGTGTACATGTACAAATATGTAGCAACAAATCTCACTGTGTATAAGTATAATGTACCAATAAAAAGGAAAATAATTTTTTAAAAATATTTTTAGTTGTAGATGGACATAATATCTTTTTTAAATTTTCTAGTTGTAGATGGACACAATACCTTCATCTATTTATTTATTTATAACTATGTGGTGCTGAGGATCAAACTCAGAGGCCCTAGGCTCCACCACTGAGCTATACAGCCTCAGCCCTAAACATAATATTTTTATTTTGTTTATTTAGTTTTATGTGGTGTTGGGAATCAAACCCAGTGCCTCACATGTGCTAGGCAAATGCTCTACCACTGAGCTACAACCCCAGAGAACAGTCTTAATGTCAAAACAAAAGAAAAACTGGTGATGTTCTATTTCTTAATCTGACTAGTGGGTAATGGGTATTTATGGGTTTTTCTCTTTTTTGGTACTGGAGATTAAACCCAGGAGCATTTTACTACTAAGCTACATTCCAGTCCTTTTTTTTTTTTTTTTTAATAGATTTTGAGACAGGGTCTTGCTAATTGCTGAGTCTGGCCTTGAACTGGTGACCCTTCTGCCTCAGCCTCCCAATCACTGGGATTATAGGTGTGTATCACCATGATGTGTATTTCTTTTAATATCATTCTTTAAACTGTACTTATATGCTATATGTTATATTTAAACAAACTAATCTACTGCATAGGACATAAATGTTTGTATTAGTTTTTTGCTTTGTTTGTTTGTTTGGTACCAGGGATTGAACCCAGGGGTGCTTAAACAGAACCACATTTCCAGGCCTTTTTTATATTTTATTTAAAGACAGGGTCTTGCTGAGTTACTTAGGGCCTTGCTAAATTCCTAAATTAATACTTAGGGGCTGGCTTTGAACTCGTGATCCTCCTGCCTCAGCCTCCCAAGCTACTGGGATTATAGGTGTGCACCACCACATCTGGCTGTATTAGTTTTTAAAACTAATTTTTAAAAAAACAAAGAAGAATAAGAAGGAAAACATCTCAATCTGATAAATACAACTAGAGGCCCTAAACCCAAGCTTATCATACTTGATAGCTTCAGTACAACTTTATCCAGTCACACGCTGCCCGCTGGACATTCTCTACCTACCACTGGAGCATGTAGTCTGACATACCTTAGGGCCTGGCCAGGTGGATCCAGCGCTTTCTCCTGCTGTGATCCTGACTCTTGCCAACAGATGGAGCCATTCTCCTCATCCCTGCTCGTTAGACACTTGATTAGGAAAGCTTTTGCTCAAAAGCTAAATGACCCGAGGGCTAGCAACTAACAGGAAGAACTCAATCTAAACCCAGTAAGGATGGAAAGAAGAGTCGGTTCCTAGCAAGGTTTCTTGACTTAATGACATTTTGGACCAATTAATTCCTTGATGGGGTCGGGGTGGGTAGGGGCATTTTCCATCTATCAATTTAAGAACTACTTACTTGGCTCCTGCTATGTACCAAGCTATGGTAATAGACTGATAACAAGACAAACTATACACTCATGGACATATTTTTCTAATGGGGAAGAAAGACAATAAGCAAGCAATCATACCAGCAACTAATAACAATTATGAGAAGGGCCTTGAAACAAAAGATTAGGTTAAAAGTACATGGGAAGCCTCTGCTAGGCTGAAGGCAAAGATAACAATGACAAGTCTTCCCACACTTGTATGTTTCCGCCTCTGCAATATTGCTTTGCATCAAGAGGTGGGTCTAGCCAGCACATGTCCATAATCCAGCGACTCAGGAGGCTGAGGCAGGAGGATCATAAGTTCAAGGTCTGCCTTGGCAATTAAGTGAGGCCCAACACAACTTAGTGAGACCCTGTCTCAAAATGAAATGGGCTGGTGATGTAGCTCAGTTTGAGCACATTGAGCTGAAAAAGAACTGTGCATGTCTGAAGATCTAAGCAGGATATGAGCAGGACAAGATGGTCTGAAGAGAGAGGTGAGCCCAGGATTTTAGGCAATGACTATTGAGCAGAGGGCTTTACTTAGTACTCACCACCCACTTCCTTCCCAAACCCAACTTTTAGGTTTTATCTCATTCTGGATACATCCATGGGCTGTATCAAGCATGTCCATTTCATCAGCTACATATACTGAAAAATTAAAAAGTTAAAAATACAGATCGACATTAACCTGCCTCCCAGACACTTGGAAAGGGTGGAGTCACAGCATTCTGGGGATGAACAATATGAAGATGACAAGGCAGCTTGAGCATAGAAAAAAAAATGTGTTTTTAATAGCTGCGATGACCATCAAAGCTATTATGGCCCCATCTTCACTGATCTAAGCTCATACTTAAATGGACATTTACTTGAAAAGCCCTTTCTTTGCATAATGGAAAGACAGGCTTGTCCAATTCCATCTCCCCAAGGTAATGGCCCCAGGATGTAATGGGATGTCTCACTGTCAGCTCTGCTCATGGGGGCTCCCAGCCTGTGTAGCCCCGCCAGGGGAACCCCACCCCCACCTCATTTCCAATGTCTTTCATCCCTATAGATAAAGTTCCCTTAAGGATATCTCATCTTCAATGTCACTGCTGAAAACTGTTAGAAAGAAGGAGAATTAATTAGGCTGACATCACTGTGCTGCTCAGCCTCTTCCTCTGTCTAGGGAAGATGATCTAGCAAGAACTCCCCTGCAGAGGCAACAGGCTGTGCCTGATAGAGGCGGCCTTCCCATAAGGCAGACCAGAACAACGACAAACTTCTATACTCAAGCACCGGCTGGTTGTAGGGGCTGAGGAAGGAGGGCAGGGCCCCTGCTGAGCTGACTGCTTTGGCTTTGTCCTTATCCTGTAGGGAAAGGGGTCTCACTGCTAACTCCTAACACAGAGGGAGTTATTCGCATTTTTTTAATACAAAAGGGAACATCAGTTGGGCACAGTGGAGCAGGTCTGTAATCCCAGTGACTAAAGAGGCTAAGGCAGGAGGATCACAAGTTCAAGGTCAGCCTCAGCAATTTAGCAAGACCCTGTCCCAAAATTAAAAATAAGAAGGACTGGAGAGGGGCTGGGGTTATGGCACAGTGGTAGCGTGCTCGCCTAGCACGCGGGAGGCACTGGGTTCGATCCTCAGCACCACATAAAAATAAAATAAAGATATTCTGCCCGCCTACAACTAAAAAATAAATATTAAAAAAAAAAAGAAGGACTGGAGATATAACCTAGCAATAAAGCACTCCTGTTCAATCTCCAGTACAAAACAAAAAGGAACATTTAGTTAGAATAATTAAATTAGTCAGCCGGGCGCAGTGGCACACACCTGTAATCCCTGCACTTTGGAGGGCTGAGACAGGAGAATCATGAGTTCAAAACCAGCTTCAGCAACAGCAAGGCACTAAGCAACTCAGTGAGACCCTGTCTCTACATAAAACACAAAATAGGGCTAGGGATGTGGCTCAGTGGTCGAGTACTCCTGAGTTCAACCCCCAGTACCAAAAAATAAAATCAGTCATAAGATATTATAATTTAGCTGGTGCAGTGGCACAAGCCTGTAATCTCAGCACTTAGGGAGGCTGAGACAGGAGAATCGCAAGTTCAAAGCCAGATAAAACACAAAATAGGGCTGGGGATGTGGCTCAGTGGTCGAGTGCCTCTGAGTTCAATCTCCAGTACCAAAAGAAAGAAAGAAATTATAATTTGTCAAAAAAACAGATAAATACCACAAGCACTTGGGGAAGAGTCAGAATGTTTTTATTAACTAGTTGCCTGACAAGCCTTATATTTTCCTCTTTATTTTAGGCTGCAAATTCTTTTTTGGGGGGCCAGGGGGACCCTGGGAATTGAACTCAGGAGCACTCAGCCATCGAGCCACATCCCCAGCCCTGTTTTGTAATTTTTTATTTATAGACAGGGTCTCACTGAGTTGCTGCTGAGGCTGGCTTTGAACTCAAGATCATCCTGCCTCAGCCACCTGAACCACTGGGATTATGGGCATGTGCCACCAGCTTGCAAATTTCTTATAGTTGTTTGTTTTTTTTTTTAGTTCAAAAGTTTCACACATTTATTACCAAACCAATCAAAACCAGTACTACAGTACCTTCATAGTTAAAGAAAGATCACATTCCCAGTCAAATATTCCCAACTGTCTCAATAGTGGTGACATTTTCAGCTTGACATGACAAGATGACCATAATCTTGATACAGCATAAGTATGTGTATCAATTCATGTGTAATTCCTTATAGACCCAGCTTGGTTCTCCTCCAATGTCTCCTCTTGGAGATGTACCTGATTTTATTACCAGTTTTTGACTAAATTAAATGAGGAATGGGATTATTTTGCTTTTGTTTCTTGTCCAGGAATTGCTTGATCCTGAAAATCTTGTGAGAAGACATGGTGAGGAACTGAATCAAGCGCACATACCATAATGGCTGAAAAAAAGGCCAAGAACAGCTGCAATTTTTTTGTGTGTGGGTTTTGCTGAGGTTCCCCCATCCTTTTCATTTTTGGTACTTGGGATTGAACCCAGGGGAGCTTTATCCCTGAGTACATCCCCAGCTCTTTCTTAATTTTTATTTTGAGACAGGATCTCACTAAGTTGCTTAAGGCTTCACTAAATTGCTGAGGCTGGGCTCAAATTTAGGATCCTGCTGTCGCAGCCCTCTGAGTTGCTGGGATTATAGGTATGCACCTGCATGTACCCCATGCCCTGTCTGCTATTTTGTTTTTGAAACAAAGACTCTCTATGTTGCCCAGATTGGCCTTGAATTCTCAATCCTCCTGCTTCAGAGTCCAGAGTAGCTGGAAATAATAGGAGTGTGTCACTGCAATTTGGGTTTTTTTCTTTCACTTTACAAACCCTGGTTTATAAGAGGTTCCTTTTAGTTTTTTTCTTTAAATTTATTATTGTTATTATTATTTGTAGCACTTGGGATTGAACCCAGGGTTACCCTACCACTTAACTACATTCCCAGCCCTTTTTAATTTTTATATTTTATAATTTTTTCATGTTGCTGAGAATTGAAAATAGGGCCTTACATATTCTAGGCAGTGTTTGGGTTTTTTGTTGTTGTTGTTGTTTTGTTTTGTTTTGTTTTTTGTTGGTACTGGGGATTGAATCTAGGGTTACTTGACCACTAACCCACATCCCCAGCCCTTTGTTATGTTTTATTTTGAGTCAAGGTCTTTGTAAATCCTTAGGTCCTTGCTAAATTACTGAGGTTGGTCTTGAACTTTTAATCCTCCTGCCTTAGCAGCTGGGGTTACAGGCATGTGCCACCACACCTGGCTAAGCAAGTGTTCTTTAGCCAGTATCTTAGATGTAGGATTGAGTTTTTGCTGGGGCCACCTGGCTACTGAGCATTCAGGCTTCTCTGTCTTTGGAGAGCCTCCCAAACAGCTCATAACTTACACATGCCTAATCTAAGGCTCACTTGGATGTTGGAGGCTAATGAAGTCCCCCTTTCTCTTTTGCTCCTGATCTGCCCTCCAAGCTGAGACTAATCTCAGGCTGACCCAGATTTCATAAACATCTCCACCTGGTAATATCATACTGAAAATGGCTTTGTGACCTTCCCTGAGGGACTGGTCAATTGAAGATGACCACTCCCATCCATAGTACCTTAAGAAGAAAAAAAATCCTGAATAAACCCCAGATTCATTTGATTTTTATCACCAATTTTAAAGGTCACATAGCTAAGAAATATATTCCCATTAGCTTTGCTATAGATAACATATCTGATGCATTGATCATGATGATAATGATTGCCTTGTCTCTCAGAAACTGAGAGGTAGCTCAAATCAGTTGAAACCATGGACCCTTCAATTAGGCCTAAGCAAATATCTGATGGAGCACACTAATGCTACCATTTTCTAAACATGTATCCTAGGAAGGAAGGCTGAAGTTTGATTGCTCATGAGCTGACCACAGATTACTTCATTTTTCTTCCTTACCACCAATCACCTTTCCATGCCTCAGACTACCCTGTTTGTTTGTCCTAGAAAAACTTTATCCTCATAGAAGGTGGATTTGAGACTTGAGGCTCCCACCTCCTCATGCTCATCTGCCTCATGTTTGTATTCTTTTGCAAAACTCATTGTTTCAGTGACTGGCACACTACGCGGCCTGGACTGGTTCAGGAACATCATGAGTTCCCATTTATTAAGTGTAATTAGGGGAATGTGTGCACAACTATTTTATATGCCAAATTTTCTCTAACCCTTACAACAACCCAGGCAGGGAGGTGTTTTTTCCTCCTTTTCATACATGAGGAAACTGACGCTCTAAGAAGTTAATGGCAACGGCACAAAGCTAGTGGGTGGCCAAGCCAAGATCCAAATCCAAGTTTCTCTGTAAAACCTGTTTTAATCAGTACATTTCCATTTAAATTAAACTTTTATTTACTTACCTTTTTGGGGGGATGGTGGTACTTGAGATCGAACTCAGGGCCTCACACATGCTAGGCAAGTGCTCTACCACTAAGCTACATCTCCAGCCCTAATTAACCTTTTGTAGCTGAGGGTGGTGGTGCACATCCGTAATCCAAGCAACTCAGGAGGCTGAGACTGAAGGATTCCAAGTTTGAGGTCAGTCTAAGCAATTTAACAAGGCCCTAATCAATTTAGCAAGGCCCTGTCTCAAAATCAAAATTAAAAAGGACTGGGGATATAACAGTGGTAAAATGCCCCTGGGTTCAATCTCCAAGACAAAAAAAAAATCATTTGTACTAAATGTTAATGTTCCAAACTCATAGATGGAGAAATGAGGCTCAAGCTGGGAGCGGTGGTGCACACCTGTAATCCCAGCACTTTGGGAGGCTGAGACAGGAGAATTACAAGTTCAAAGCCAGCCTCAGCAACAGGTAGGCACTAAGCAACTCAGTGAGACCCTGTCTCTAAATAAAATACAAAATAGGGCTGGGGATGTGGCTCAGTGGTCAAGTGCCCCTGAATTCAATCCCTGGTACCAAAAAAAAAAAAAAAGAAAAAAAAGAAAAAGAAATGAGGCTCAGAAAAATTTAGCAACTACCTTGCAATCAATCACACACTATCCCATTGCCCCATTAACTCTTTGCTGATCTGCATCCCTGTTTACTGCATTCATGCAGTTCATTATTTGCTGCCTTGTGTTAGAGCTGGCTGGTAAGTGTCTGGGTCTTTCCTATTTCCTTCCCCTTAGTGCCTAGTGTGCCTGGCTGTAAACCTCCCTACTCAGGCAATGCTTGCTAATTGAAACTAATCTAATGGCTGCCAAAACTTCCCCTTAGCCTGAGACTGTGAAAGTCCCCTGAGCATAAAGAAGTGTGATGACCTCAGATTGGGCCAAAGGCAATAACCAGGTGCTGCAGGCATATACCCTGGGATAGCAGCTAGAAGGCCTCAGAGCAAGTCTGATTTAATCTTATAATGGAATGTGACTCAGATAAGGCTTTTATCAATCCTTCGTGGGCTGTGGAACAAAAAGGCCATCCTAGAGTCATGAAAGGATATTTTCCACTGTCCTGGGGCTCCCTAGAAGTGTCAGAAGTGGGGCTGGGGTTATGGCACAGTGGTAGCGTGCTCGCCTAGCACGCGGGAGGCACTGGGTTCGATCCTCAGCACCACATAAAAATAAAATAAAGCTATTGTGTCCACCTACAACTAAAAAATAAATATTAAAAAAAAAAAAAAAGAAGTGTCAGAAGTGTCAGACAGCCAAGCCCACTGGAAGGTTCAGGGCAAAGAGGAGGTATCTAGGGGCATTTGACCCAGATGCTCAGGATGGGGGAAACAGGAGGGAGAGGAAGAGATTGGGGAATCCACACTTTTAGGCAGAAAGGCAGTCAAACTCTAACAACACTTAATAACAATAATAATAGCTATTTATTAGCCACTAAGCTAAGCATATAAATGCATTATCTCACAAAGCTCTCATAAAATGCCTATACTGTAGGGGTTATTTATCATCCTTATTACAGAAGAGGAAATCAGACTCAAGCAGGTAAGTTACCTGCCCACTATCACAAAGTTGCTGAAGTGGGAAAGCTGGCATTTACACCTAAATTTAAAGACCTCCAGCTTCACCATGATGCTGATCATGTGCATAATCACTCTGTCCTCACACTGCTTCGTCCTCTGAATCTTTATGTGCCAGAACGTCATATGTTTCCCCTCTTTCTGGAAGAATTCCAAGAAGCTTCATGTAACCATAAGCTTCAGACTCCCCATTACCCAAGAAGGGAGGAAATAAATGATAAATCAAGATGACTGGACCACTCAGGAATAGAGGGGCTATCCCCCTCACCCCCACCGCTCAATCCTCAGAGACAGCCACACCAAAGACAAAGTGGAGTCTGGCATTCTGCCAACTACTTTCTCTGTCCCATTCTCTCCTCAGCCCAAGCCTCAGCCTCTTCACTCTTCGTTTTTTTCCTGGATCAACTGTACTTTCCAAGCTCCTACCCCACTAGGGATCATTCAATAACAGTTCCAAGTACCCATAGTTAGCAATAGGGAAGTCATGAAATAATGCTTTCCACTTCTAGAGAGAACATGTACAATACAATATTAATAGCAGCTAACACTTACTGAGCACTTACTATGCGCCACTGTTCTTTCATCTTTTTTTAAAAAATATTTATATATTTTTTTAGTTGTAGGTGGACAGAATATCTTTATTTTATTTTTATGTGGTGCTGAGGATCTAACCAGTGTCTCACGCGTGCTGGGCAAGCACGCTACCACTGCGCCAAAACCCCAGCCCCATGTTCTTTCATCTTGAGTTGGAAAATGGAGGCAGAATGAGCAAGAGTTTTTATGTTGGTTACAAAGAGATTAAATCAGCAGGCACATACCTGTAATCTCAGTGACTCGGGAGGCTGAGGCAGGAAGATCTCAGGTTTGAGGCCAGCCTGGGCAACTTAGCAAGACCCTCAAAACAAAAACAAAAGGACTGGGATGTAGCTCAGCGGTAAAGTGCCCCTGGGTTCAATCCCCAGTACTACAATAAATAAATAAGTAAATAAATAAATAAATAAATAAATAAGACTGGGCATGTTGCTCAGTGGTAGAGTATTTGCCTAGCCAAGTGAAGACCCTGGATTCAATCCCTAGTGCTGAGAGGGAAAAAGAGAGTCCAAGTCAGACAAGAGGAGGAATGTAATACTCCATGAGCTTTCTCTGTGTTAGACCCCGAACCCATTCAGAAAGCAGAAGATCATTATAACAAAGAACATGGACTCTGGGCTCAGGCAGACTGGGGTTTGAGGTCAGCTCCGTCACTGACTAACTGCATTTATAGACAATTCTCTTCAGTCTCAGTTTCTTCATCTATAAAATTTAAATAATAACAGTTCTTATCTCCTAGTTATTGTCTCCTGATATGTGTAAAAGTACTTAGGTAAGTTCCTTATCCATTATAATCAATATATAGCGATTATTATTATTTATTAAAATAATGCTAAGGTGAAATAGCTAAGTAATCATATTTTAAGATCTTCAGACCTAAGTAGGAAAATATTTTTACTTACATGGTTGTAGTTGGTTGGATCTAATACTACTACATTCACCTCCTTTTCAATTTGCTAATTGGTGCAATGTCTTTATTGGTCATTTAAGTAAAGCAAAGGAAATGTCCTTATAAAGCTCAAGCAAATTGAGTGTTTTGTAAGTTAGAGGAAACAAATTGGGAAAACAAAACAAAACAAAAACTTACTTTGCAGCCGGGTGCAGTGGCGCAAGCCTATAATCCCAGCACTTAGGGAGGCTGAGACAGGAGATGCAAGTTCAAAGCCAGCCTCAGCAATGGCGCTAAGCAACTCAGTGAAACTCTGTCTCTACATGAAACACAAAATAGAGCTGAGGATGTGGTTCAGTGGTCGAGTGCCCCTGAGTTCAATCTCCAGTACCAAAAAACAAAAACAATAAAAACCTTAACTTTGCTAGTTGGGACTGTTAGGTCAAGGGCTTTCAACATTGTTTGACCTGCTGTTGGATGCATACGTGGCAGGAGCTATTTCATTACAACTGTTTCGAGTAAAGCACACGTGGATGTAAATATATGAGCTTGGGCACAGACTGGGAGGCTTAAACAACAGAAATGTATTCTCACAGTTCTGGAAGCTAGGAATCAAAGATCAAGGAGTCGGGCTGGGGTTGTGGTGCAGTGGTAGCGTGCTCGCCTAGCATGCATGAGGCACTGGGTTCGATCCTCAGCACCACATAAAAATAAAATAAAGATATTCTGTCCACCTACAACTAAAAAATAAATATTTAAAAAAAAAAAAAGATCAAGGAGTCAACAGGGTTGGTTCCTTCTGAGGGCTGTGAGAGAGAATCAATTCCCTGCCTATCCCCTAGTTTCTCATGATTTGCTGGCAATCTTACAACCTTGGCTTGTAGAAGCAGCATCTTGACCACTGTCTTCATCTTCACATAACAATCTCCTTGTGCCAGCATCTGTGTCCAATTTCCCCTGTTTTATAAGGACACCAGTTGTATTGAATTAGAGGCCCACCCTACTCTGGTATGATTTCATCTTAACTAATTTCATCTGTAATGACCCTATTTCCAAATAGGGTCATATTCTGAGACACTGGGAGTTAGCACTTCCATATATGAATGGGGGGTAGGGAGGTGAGCACAATAAAACCAATAATACTTAAGGATGTCTTGGCTAGGCTCATGACCTTAAAATGTTTACAGATTTAAGGATTCATGAGTGTTTCTTGCTCTGGCCACACTGAGCATCTATGTCCATGAACTCTTCTCCATTTTTCTCAAAATTCACTTTGAATTTTCAAAACAGCTTTTGAATTTCTCAAAACAGCTTTTAAACTGTTTTTCAGTCCTGTCATGACCATACACTAGTGGTAGTGTGTTCCTGTGTTCAATCCCCCATTATTGCAAGAAGAAAAAAAATCGGTCTGGTCAATTTTTGTTTAGTGACATGAGAACATATTTTGAGTGTGTAAGTTCATTTCTAAGATGACCATCTGAGTTTTGCTGTTGTTGCTGTTTGATTACATTTGTTTTTGTTTGAGACAGAGCCTAAGATGCCCAGGCTGGCCTAAAACTTGTGATCCTTCTGCCTCAACCTGCTGAGTAGCTGGGATTACAAGTGTGCACCTCCATACAGGGGTCCACACTAAGTTTTTGGGGGTTTTTTTGGTACCCGGAATTGAACTCAGGGGTACTCGACCATTGAGCCACATCCTTAGCCCTATTTTGTATTTTAGAGACAGAGTCTCACTGAGTTGCTAAGAGCCTCGCTGAAGTTGACTTTGAACTAGCGATTCTCCTGTCTCAGCCTCCCAAAGTGCTGGGATTACAGGTGTGTGCCACCGTGCCCAGCTCACACTAAGTTTTTTTTTTAGTTGTTGATGAACACAATGTCTTTATTTTATTGCTTTGTATGTGGTGCTGAGGATCAAACCCAGGGCCTCACGCATGCGAGGCAAGCGCTCTACCGCTGAGCTATAATCCCAGCCCCTCACACTAAGTTTTTTTTTTTTTTTTTGGTACTGGAGATTGAACTCAGGGGCACTCGACCACTGAGCCACATCCCCAGCCCTATTTTGTGTTTTATGTAGAGACAGGGTCTCATTGAGTTGCTTAGTGCCTTGCTGTTGCTGAGGCTGGTTTTGAACTCACGATTCTCCTGTCTCAGCCTCCCTAAGTGCTGGGATTACAGGCTTGTGCCACTGTGCCCGGCTTCCTCACACTAAGTTTTTTAAGAAACATTTTTACCTCATAAAGGGATAAACCATTGCTCCTGTTCTAGTCTAATCTCTTTTGAGTGCAAGGAAAAGAGATGCATTCATGATAGCTTAAGAAAAGGTGAGCACTCCAAAACAGACATGAAGACCAATGGAACAGAATAGAAGACACAGAGACAAACCCACATAAATATATTAGACAAAGGCACTGGTCCATCTACAACTAAAATTTTTTTAAAAGAAAAGAAAACAAGTAAAAAATGTTGGCGAGGACAAGGGGAAAAAAGCACACTCACACATTGCTGGTAGGACTACAAATTGGTGCAACCACTCTGGAAAGCAGTATGGAGATTCCTCAAAAAACTTGGAATGGAACCACCATTTGATCCAGTTATCCCACTCCTCAGTATATACCCAAAGGACTTAAAATTAGCATACTACAGTGACACAACCACATCAATGTTTATAGCAGCTCAATTCACAATATCTAAGCTGTGGAACCAACTTAGGTGCCCTTCAACAAATGAATGGATAAATAAAATGTGGTATATATACACATGGAATGTTACTCAGCCATAAAAAAGAATGACTTGCCAGGTGCAGGGATGCATGCCTGTAATCCCAGCAGCTCTGGAGTCTGAGACAGGAGGATTGCAAGTTCAAAGCCAGCCTCAGCAGCAACAAGGTGCTAAGCAACTCAGTGAGACCCTGTCTCTGAATAAAATACAAAATAGGGCTGGGGATGTGGCTCAGTGGTCGAGTACCCCTGAGTTCAATTCCGGGTACCAAAAAAAAAAAAAAGAATGACTTTATGATTTTTGCTGGTAAATGAATTAGTCTGGAGACTATCATGCTAAGTGAATTAAGCCAATCCCAAAAAAAACAAAGGCTGAATGTTCTGTCTGATATGTGGATGCTAACACACAATAAGGCAGTGGGGTAGAAGTTCAGGGGATTAGGTTAAGGGGAATGAAGGGAAGGGAGGAGTGATGGGAATAGGAAAGACAGTAGAATAAATTGGATATAATTTTCCTGTTCATATGTGAATACACAACCAGTGAACCTCCGCATTGTGTACGTCCACAAGAATGGGATCCTAGGGCTGGGATTGTGGCTCAGCGGTGGAGCGCTTGCCTTGCATGCGTGAGGCCCTGGGTTCGATCCTCAGCACCACATACAAAGCAATAAAATAAAAGACATTGTGTCTATCTTCAACTAAAAAAAATATATTAAAAAAAAAAAAAAAAAAAAAAAAAAAAAAAAAAAAAAAAGAATGGGATCCTAATTAGTAAGTTATACTTCATGGAGGCATAATATGTCAAAATACACTCTACTGTCATGTATATCTAACAAGAACAACAACAAAAAAGGTGAGCGCTACTGGGAATATTTAGATTCTAAGGACAGGAAGGTAGCATAGGTACGTTTCTTGGAAGCGACAGACCAACAAAAACAAGTATGTTTCAATTATTTTCACAGGAACCAAAGCTAAAAGGTTTTATTTGCATTTCACTCTGCACCTCTCCTCTGCATATCAGTTTCCTCAGTTTATCCATCAGCCATATCCACCAAAATGGTGAATATAGTTCTGGTGTCTATATGATGCTCTACAGTTTATTTGTTAGTTCTCAGAAGAGGAATCTGATTTGTCCAGCTTACACCAAGCATTCACTGTTGGTCCAATCAATAGTGGTCAAGGGGACAGGGCCATATAGTACAAACATGGCTACCCAGGTCTGACTTTTTGGAAGGGACTGTGGATAAAAATAGTTCCTGGAGAAGTGAACCATGCCTGAGAATCAAAGCATATATCCTAGAGAGCTCTAAAGACTATAATGATCTAGTTTACTACACCCCATATTTTGTTCCAAAATGTTAGCTGGCAGAAAAGTTTGTTAATAATTTGAATAAGAAGCATTATTTCTTAAACTCTCACCCTAGTATCTAATTTAATCTTCCCCAAAACCTTGTCAAGAAGTCATTTTAAGGGGCTGGGATTGTGGCGCAGTGGTAGCGTGCTCGCCTAGCACGAGTGAGGCACTGGTTTCGATCCTCAGCACCACATAAATAAAATAAAGATATTCTGTCCACCTACAACTAAAAAAATAAATAAATATTTAAAAAAAAAAAAAAGAAGTCATTTTAATTCCTGCCTTATAGATGAGGAACTTCAGGCTCAGAGAGGCTGAGAATTAAAGTCAGCAGTGAGTTGGTATTGAACCTGGGTCTGTTTCCTCCAAATCCTGTGCTCTTAACTCCTAGAAGTGGGAGACTTATGCTACTGTGGTAAAGAACAGTTTTCAGAAGGGCATTGTGGCACATTCCTATAATCCTAGTGACTCAGGAGCCTGAGGCACGAGGATTACAAGTTTGAGGCCAGCCTCAGCAAATGAGCAAGGCCCTAAACAATTTAGTGAGACTGTCTCAAAATAAAACATTAAAAGGGATGGGAATGTAGCTCAATGGTAATGTGTCCCTGGGTTCACCCCCCAAAAGAGCAGTTTCCAGCTGGTGGATAAGTTTAAAACCATAATCTCAAATTTGTAAGGTCTACAAACTTCTTCAATTTGTATTTATGCCAAAGATTGGTTAAGAGCTCACAGCAACCTGTGAGGTTATCAGGACAGGCTCAAGAATACCTTATTGGAGGACACAGGTAGGACACCCAGCCCCTGGCAGAGGAGGCCAAAGACCTGATCTGTAATATTTAGTTGTTCAGTTATTGTGAATAGTTTGTTTTTGTTTTTTTGGTACCAGAGATTGAACCCAGGGGTGCTTAACCACTGAGCCACATCTTCAGTCCTTTTTTATTTTTTATTTTGAGACCAGATCTCACTAAATTGCTCAAAGCCTCACTAAATTGCTGAGGCTGGCTTTGTACATGTGATCCTCCTGCCTTAGCCTCCTGAGTCACTGGGCTTAAGGGCATGCACCACCACATCTGGCTCCTCATGGCCAGTTTCTGGAGCTTCACAGCTTCTAGTCTCGTGGTTCTCCAGAAGCATTGGGGATTGTGTGAGTTAAGAAGCTCCTTTTCTAAGGAATCTCCATACTGCTTTCCAGATTGGTTGTACCGATTTGCAGTTCCACCAGCAATGTATGAGCGTGCCTTTTCCCCCACAACCTCTCCAACACTTATTGTTGTTTGTATTCTTGATAATTGCCATTCTGACTGGTGTGAGATGAAATCTTAGGGTAGTTTTTATTTGCATTTCTCTGATCACTAGAGATGTTGAACATTTTTTCATAAGTCTATTGATCTATTGTATATCTTCTTCTGTGAAGTTTCTGTTCAGCTCCTTGGCCCATTTATTGATTGGGTTGTTTGTTTTTTTTTTTGGTGTTAAGTTTTTTGAGTTCTTTATATATCCTGGAGATTAGTGCTCTATCAGATGTGTGTGTGGCAAAGATTTGTTCCCAGAATGCCAGCTCTCTGTTCACTTCAATAGAAAACTTCGAATGGAACCACCATTTAACCCAGCTATCCCACTCCTTGGTCTATACCCAGAAGACTTAAAAACATCATACTACGGGGCTGGGATTATGGCGCAGTGGTAGTGTGTTCGTCTAGCACGTGTGAGGTACTCGGTTCGATCCTCAGCACCGTGTAAAAATAAAATAAAGATATTCTGTCCACCTACAATTAAAAAATAAATATTTAAAAAAAAAAACATCATACTACAGTGACGTAGCCACTTCAATGTTTATAGCACCTCAATTCACAATAGCTAAACTGTGGAACTAACTTAGATGCCCTTTGACTGATGAATGGATAAAGAAACTGTGGTATATATACACAACGGAATATTACTCAGCAATAAGAGAGGATAAAATTATGGCATTTGCAAGTAAATGGATGGAGTTAGAGAACATCATGCTAA
Source organism: Geosciurus inauris (assembly GCA_004024805.1). Classification (NCBI taxonomy): domain Eukaryota; kingdom Metazoa; phylum Chordata; class Mammalia; order Rodentia; family Sciuridae; genus Geosciurus; species Geosciurus inauris. The sequence goes on along the minus strand of PVHX01004345.1, from coordinate 28,404 downwards.
GTGAAGTAAGCCAATCTCAGAAAACCAAATGCCGAATGTACTTGTTGATAAGTGGATGCTGCTCCATAATGTGGAGGAGGACACAGGAAGAAAGGAGGAACTCTGTTCACAGGGATGAAAGGGGGGAGGGGGCAGGGGGACAGTAAAGATGATGGAATATGATGGACATCATAGCCCTAGCTTTATGTATGACTGCATGTATGTTGTGATTTTACATCACATACAACCAGAGAAATGGAAAAAAAAAGATATACTTTAAGAAGTGAATGAGTGGGGCTGGGATTGTGGCTCAGTGGTGGAGCGCTTGCCGCGCATGTGTGAGGCACTGGGTTCGATCCTCAGCACCACGTATAAATAAATGAATGAATAAAGGTCCATCAACAACTAAAAAAAAAATTAAAAAAAAAAAAGAAGTGAATGAGTTAAGAAAATTAATGCAAGTGAGAGATGCAGGAAAAAAGAAATACACTATTGGTGGGAATGTAAATTAGTATAGCTGCTGTGGAAACGAGTATGGAAGTTCTTCAAAATACTAAAACCAGAACTACCATATGATCCAGCTATACCATTCTTTGGTATATACCCAAAGGAATTATAGACAGCGTATTATGGAGATACCTGTGTAACCATGTTTATTATAGCATACTTCACAATAACCAAGTTATACAATCAGCCTACATACCCATCAACTGATGAATAAAGAAAATTTGGTATATACATACAATGGAGTTATATTCAACCATAAAACAAGGAAGCTCCTTTTCCCAACTCCCACCCCAGCCTGTGCACCCTCCCCCAGCCAACTATGGCCTCTGGAGCCCCTTTGTAGGTAACAGGAGCTGATACCCCCCAGGTTCAGAAAGAAAAGCACAACAAGAATTTCTGGTTCAAGGAGAAAAGTACCTCTTTTACACTTGGCTTCTTTTCCATTAAGATCGAAAGTTACAATACAATCAGCAGGAAATTGCCCTGGGGACCATTGAGCAGACATCTTTGCTCAAATCGGGTCTTGAATGCATGTGTCAAAAGCACCTCACACTCTTGTTAATTGCCAGCCCAGTCTCTGGGGACAGTCCAATTGATTCAGTCAGATCTAACATTCATTGCACACATCTTGCGTGTATTTAGCTGCCAGGCCAGCCATCCAATTATGACTTCACATTCACAGGTCCAATGGACAAGATGAATCTATACTGTGATAGGAAAATACTAGAGAATGAAAGACAAAGCTGCTGTCTTACACATTCCAGGATTACTTGGCTGAGAAGACTGAGGCACTAAAAATCCTCAGGTTTTAAAGGAGTTGGAGCCGGGCGCAATGGCGCAAGCCTGTAATCCCAGCACTTAGGGAGGCTAAGACAGGAGAATCGCGAGTTCAAAGCCAGCCTCAGCAATGGCGAGGCGCTAAGCAACTCAGTGAGACCCTGTCTCTACATAAAACACAAAATAGGGCTGGGGATGTGGCTCAGTGGTCAAGTGCCCCTGAGTTCAAACTCCAGTACCAAAAAAAAGAAAAGGGAGTTGGAGAAGAAACTATCATTGAACAGCTACCACATGCAGGTGCTGGATGTACATTAGCTTATTTAATCTTTATCACAACTCTACCAGGTAGATGCTATTAATATCTACATTTACAGGTATAAACAATATTTTAGCTTGAGAAAGTAGAGTTTTTAAAACATAATAATCAATTATGAACGTGGGTCTTACACGTGGGTCATTTTTAAAAAATTTTTTTTAGTTGTCAAAGGACCTTTATTTTTATTTATTAATATGTGGTGCTGAGAATTGAACCTAGTGCTTCACACATGCTAGGCAATTGCTCTACCACTGAGCTACAACCCCAGCCCCAGGTGGGTCATTTTTTGTTTGTTTTGTACTGGAAATTGAACCTAGAAGTGCTTAACCACTGAGCCACATCCTCAGCCCTTTTTATTTTTTGTTTTATTTTGAGACAGGGTCTCGCTAAATTTCTTAGAATCTCCCTAAGTTGCTGAGGCTGGTCTAGAACTTGCAATCCTCATGCCTCAGCTCCCAAGTCACTGGGATCACAGGCATGCACCATGATGCCCAGCTGGGTCATTATCTTTAAAACAAATTTTTCTCAGAGAAGCTACCTAGGAAGAGCTCTCTGGGTAGGATTGTTAAGTGGTTATCATTTTCTTATTGCTTTGCTTACTGTCATCTCCTATGAGAAACTCTAAGTGACTGGACTTTGTGGTCAGACAGATCTGGACTCAAGTCATGGCTCTTATAGTAATTAGGAAAATGAACTCACTCTAAGTATTTCAAACAGAGAGAATTTAATTCAGAGAATTTAACACTGTGGCTACTTAGGTGATGGTAAAAGTGAGGCAACCCAGACATTAGCAATAGCAGGAAATGGAGTCTGGAGGCCAAGGCTGAGGACTTTCTACCTTCTCCTGCATTCTGGCTCTCAATTTTGTGACAATGCCTCCAGCTGTCATAACATCTGTCATAACAGGGGGTCACCTGTTGTGAAGGAGAGCAACAGATCTGAGGGAAAACTGGCAAATGATGAGCCTAGCTCTTCCTAGGATTGAGTTCTTCCTATTTATTTATTTACTTATTTATCTATCAGTACCTGAAATTGGAATCTGGACCTTGTTATGCTAGGGAAGTGCTCTACCATTGAGCTACATCCTTAGCCCTTTTATTTTATTTTAATTTTGAGACAGGGTCTCTCTAAGTAGCCCAGGTTGGCCTCACACTTGTGGTCTTCCTGCCTCCGTCTCCCATTCTGCTGGGATTATAGCCTGTGCCACCATGCCTGGCCTCCATCCTCCTTTATAAAATGATTTCTAATTCAAAGGGTAGTGGTGAGAATTAAATGAGCAAATGTACATAAAATGTGAGCACAGTTCCAGCACCTACTATAGAAGCAGTTTCAGCTTATTTTCTCCTAGGAGAGAAAATGAAGATTCAGACAGATTAAATGAGTTCCTCAGGGAAAGAGCTTGGGAGGCTATAAGACCAATATGATCTTGGGCAAATCACTTCATTTCTTTGAGCCTTAATTTCCTTACCCTCCCAACTGCCTGGGTTGCTGAGGGGATTCAACAGATATTTACTGAGATAAATATTTACTCAGTAAATAAATATTTACTCAGTAAACAGATATTTACTGAGCACCTGCTCTGTTCCAGACAAGTCCTTGCTTTCCTGGAATCTACAACCTGGTGTAGAGAAAGAGCTGAACAGGAAGTTATACAGATCACCATATATAGTGACACTGTGGTAAATGCCATGAAGGAAAAGTGCTGTGAGGATGGACGACATGAGCCTGGACTAGTCTAGAGAGGTGATGTAATGCCCAGACTCGAGACCACCAGAGACCACCAGGAGTCCGATTCCAATGTAATCACAAAAGGGTCTTTAATTCAAACTCGAGTAGGGTCCGCCAACCCACACCGACGCAGCGGGTCTAGGGGAGCAGGGATTTTTATGGGTTACAATCGCAAGCAGGGGAGTACATGCCTTGGCCTTACATGATTGGGTAAGGGAAAACACGTGCAGGGGGAACAGCAGCAGGATTGGATGGGGATGGGTGAAGTCACTGGGTGGTCAGTGGGCCTTTAGACTCATAGGTCTGGCTACCATAGGCCCAGTTGACCTTTAGGTTATTGATAGGTCTGGCTACAGTGAGCTCATTGCCTGGCCTTCTGATTAGCTGACTCAAGTTGCAGAACCACTTTTTGGCACCAGGGAGGGGTGCCGTTGTGTTGCAACTTCCAGTAACTGGGTGGGGGACCTAGGGCTCTGGACAAGAGGCCTAGAGTCACAAAATGGCTTTAGTCTGG
>PVHX01004345.1:0-24483 GCA_004024805.1 Geosciurus inauris | reverse complement strand
GACTTCTGCTGAACTTGAAGCACATGTCAGGATGACTTTGGTGAGTAACCCAGCGTAGTGCTCTGGGGAGCATCAGGTAGTAGAAATGTTTGAATATTGACCCAGCCCTCCAAGGACCTCTCGCATTCAAACCTTGACCACATCCCACAAGGATTCGGGGGACCTAGGCATGGGTACCCGCCCCAGGAGCCGCCGTTCCTAGCAGGGCATAGCGTTCTGCCCAAGCCACAGAACCCAGACCCGGCTCTTGGGCTTGGCTGGCCCTGTGCTCCCGGCCGCCGCAGATTGTTCATAATGCGTATCGAATTTTTGTTGAATTCGGCCGGCAGCCCACGCAGAGTGCGCGGAGGTGGCGCTGCCAGGGCCTCTTAATTCCCTTTGCATCGATCCCGCTGTTAATGACATAACCTTCTCCCCTAATTAACTGACAACTGCATTAGGAAGCGCGCCGCCGCCCGCAGCTTCCCCACAGCTTTGGGGCCAGCGCCACTGCCGGGCATGGGTCGCAGCTGCTCCCTCCTTGCTATTCCCCGGGTCCCCGCGACTAGGCACTAGGCTGGAACTAACTGGGATAGTGTTTCAGGATCTGGATGCGACTGCCGTCCATAGCAGCTCAATAGACATTTGCTTTTATTTGTGGTGGTGTTTACTGTGTGCCAACATTAGGCAAAGCACTTAACATTCTTTAGCTTACTGATTCATCATAACTGCTCGAGAGACATAGTGGAAATCAGGACTAGAAGAGGTGGAAGGAAAATGCTCCTACCACGGATACGGATTTGCGTCAAGCTACTTGGGAGTCTGGCCTCCCACCCTTCCTAACCAGCCCATTGGACTCCAAGTTTGTGCTGTACCCCTAGGCTACCCTCCAACGTGGAATTTGGAATGTACTAAAGGTATTATGTGTGAAGTGCTTCGCGGAGTAGCTGGCAGGTACTGAGCACTCAAGAAATGTTAGAGTAGTGGGATAACTTGTTGAAATCCTAATTTATTTTCCTTTGTCTTTCCTTTCCTCGGTGCTCCTTGTAGTCAAGTGGTAGCGTTTTGTCTTTCCTCAGGCAGGAGGGAAAGCAGAGGCAGCTGCCTGTGGTCCCTTGCCAAATTCAAACACGGAAGTCCCAAACTTTGTATAATTTACAAAGGATTTCTCCCAACCTCCCCCCCCCCACCCACACACACACCACCAGGCTAGGAGTTAACCTCAATTTAGTTTGTAAAATACAAATATATCCATTAGACAACCATTTCTTCATTCTCTGAGGAACCTCTCAGGTACCACTTTTTAGCAAAATGGCCTGACTTTTTTAGGTTGAGAGACTGAAGCTCAGCAAATCTAAGCCACTTTCCTGAATTCACACAGCTAATAAGTAGTTTTGCTGATACTCAAACCCAGATCAAGCTGGATCTACTTTAATTGTATTCTTTACACTATAATATGTGTTCTTTGAACAACTGGGGGGCTGCATTCCTAAAACAGTAGCCATGTACTTTCTGAGGAATTGAGTGTATTTTATTTGAGAGTCCATTTCTAGGTTCTTTCATCACAAATCTTCCTCTTTTTCCCTATAATGGGGAGCCAGCCTGAGTCAGATGGTCTGTTTCAGGACACACAAGGCGGCTTTGTGATGGGGGCTGCCAAAAGGGCAAAGGCAGAGTTTGCCTGGGGCGAAGTTGGGGTATGAGGCAAGTCTCCTAAGTGCCAGCATCATCCTTCCTTAGAAATATGTAGATTGCTACTCTCTGTTGAGCTTCTCTTTATCCTTTGATGCCCTCCATGTTTCCTCCTCCTTGAAGCCTAAGCAACTCCACACCCTCAGACAGCTCAGTCTCCAGAGCATAAGCGCTTTCACAGTGAACATAGAACCTGCTTCCAATCCACTTGCCAGGGATTAGCTTTGTGAACTTCGTCAAGATTTAACCTCTGGATATCTGTTTCTACCTACTGTAGAATAGGCTAATAGTGCCTTCGCTAACAGGGTTCTGTGGAAGTTTAGACTGTATTACGTATGTGACAAATATTTAAATATTTTAAATACACACACATTTTTTGTTTGTTTGTTGTATTGCTTAAATCTCTCCTCTGGGGAAGCTTGAGGTGGAGGAGATGGGCAGAGTGGGGTGGGGAAAACTTTGTGTATGTAATATAGGGGGAAAGAGGATTTTAAGTTTTGTTGTGTTTATTTTTCAAAAGACTGTGCAATCATCACTTAAAATTTTTTTTAAATGTTGTGGATGCAAGATTGGTACCAGGCAGAAACAAGAACATGAGGTGGTTCAACTTTAAAAGGGATACACATGTATGGGTCTTTTAAAATTTTTTTTCCAGCACTGGGAATTGAACCCACATGGTAGACAAGTGCTCTACCACTGAGCTACCTCCAGCCCTTTTAAAGAATTTTTTTTTTTTTAAGTAGTACTGGGTCTTGAACCCAGGGGCACTTTACCTTTAAATATATTCCCTTTTTATTTTTATATTGAGACAGGGTCTCACTAAGTTACCGAGAGTGTCACTAAATTGCCAAGCCTGGCCTCAAACTTGAGATCCTCCTGTCTCAGCCTCCTGAGTAGCTGGGATTATAGGCCTGCATGATTGCACCCAACACATGTAAAGCTCTTAGTGCAGGGTTTGACACCAAGAACTCAGAAGTCATTCTTGTTGTTATTTGTCTCCACCACAAAACCTGTCTTTATCTTTGTGCCAGCTTGCTGCCTGCCATATCCAGCCCACAGTAGATGCTCAGCAATGAAACCCAAAGCCAACCAAAGTCTGGGAAGACCAAGCTTTTGGAACAAATAAATGTCCTAACACTTGATCTGACTGGTTGGGGTTAGGTAGTCAACACTTAGGTAGTCAACACTAGGGCAGGTACTATTAGCAGGCACCCTTCTGTGGGGGATGGGCACTCCCATTCTTGTCACTCACAGTTCCCAGTCCAGACACAGGCTTGCTTCATCCTCTCACCCACACACACTGACCTCTGCCCTGGGATGGCACTGAAGGGCTGGGAGACCATGGAGTTCCTCTTGGCCAGTAATACAAAGCATGCTTGGCTGGAATTCTGTACACTAGTTTCCCAGGGCCTGTGGCTGTTTGTACAGGCCTGGCTTGCAAACAAGTAGCTCTGCAGTTGGGCGTGTTCTCTGAGGTTACGGGTCCCCTGCACAGTGGAGTAAGGAGATAAGTGACAGACAAACCTGGAGCACCTCTGCTTACAGAACTCATCACAGCAGACTGCTTGTTATCCATCCAACAACTTCTGACCTTTCCAATCTCTGTTTGTCACTCTGATCTCTGGGAGCCCTTCCCCCATTTCTGCCTAATAAATCCTACTCATTGTTTAAGGTCTGGCCCAAATAGCTGCTCTTCCAGGAAACCATTGATGCAGCCTGAAAGAGTTCCCTCTGACCCCACCCCCCAGATCCTGCCCTTTAGTAACTTAGGATGTGGGGTCTCACTCCAACATTGAACAAATTAAATGTGGATCAGAGACTGTGTCTGGGAATCAAAGAGACAGGTTTGATTCCTGGATCAGCCACTTGTTTGCTATATAACCTTGGAAAAGTTACTTGGTCTCACTAAGCCTCCTTGTAAAATTTGGAAAAGAAAATAGGATAATTAGGAAAATTAAAAGAGATAATGTTAATTAATCCATTAGCATGGTGCCTCATACACAGTAAGCTCTCAATAAATATTAGCTATTATTATCTTTCTCTCTTCTATCACCTCCACAGTATCTTAGCCCTCAAACAGCTTGATATCTGAAGTAGAATTTGGGGGGAACAAATCTCAGGTTCCAGATGTGAAAAGCCTTCCTTCAGAGAGAAGCAGAGATGTTAAAAAGAGTCTGAAATTTCTAAGAACAAGAGATTCCAAGAGAGGAATGAGGGAAAAAACCTATGACTATTAGTTGGGTTTATAAAGGGGAAAATAAGAGAGCTATCAGTCAAGGAAGTATTTTACTGGGAAGAAAAAAATCCTTTTCCTCTGTCCTCTTACATTAAGCATTTGGAGGCTTGCAAATTAGACTAACAAAGACAGATTAACAGGTAAAAAGGCACACAATTTTTTATTAATATGTTATGGTTTAGCAGTGGCACACACCTGTAATCCCAGCAACTTGGGAAGCTAAGGCAAGAGAATCACAAGTCCAAAGCCATCTTCAGCAATTTAGTGAGGTCCTATCTCAAAATAAAAAAATAAAAGGGCTGGGAATGTGGCTCAGTGGTTAAACTCTTCTAAGTTCAATCCCTGGTACCATTAAAACAAAAAAAAGTATGGTTTAGATATTAGGTATCCTCCAAGAGCTCATGTGCGACAGTGCAAAGAAGTTTAGAGGTAAAATGATTCAGGTATGAGAATTTTAACTCAATCAGTGAATTAATCCCCTGATGGGATTAATGGATGATAACTACAGGCATTTAGGGTGTGGCTGGAGGAGGTGGATCCCTGTGGGTATGCATCCATGTTTTTTTCCTGGTTGAGTAGAGCTTTCTCTCTGCTTCCTGATATGAGGTCCTCAGCTGCTTTGCTCTACCACACTCTTCTGCCATGATCCTCTGCCTCACATTGGGCCCCAAGAATGGAGTTGGCTGTCTATGGACTAAGACCTCTGAAACCATGAGCCCCAAAGAAAATTTTCCTCCTCAAATTGTTCTTTTCAGGGCTTTTGGTTGCAGTAGCAAAAAAAAAAAAAAAAAAAAAATCAACTAAAACAATATTTATATGCATAGGTGTTCATAAAAAAATGCGAAATGCAAAGCAGTTAGTCTTTGGGATTTAATATCCTTCTTTTAAAATTTAAGAAAAATATTTTTTTTTAGTTGTAGATGGACACAATGTCTTTATTTTATTGGTTTGTATGTGGTGCTGAGGATTCAACCTAGGGCCTCATGTATTCCAGGCAAGCGCTCTCCTGCTAAGCTACAATCCCAGCCCTTAATATCCTTTTAACAAAGAAGATTTGGGCTTCAAGAGACAATAATGGTGGGGAAGTGCTATGCCTGGTGTCTGGGGCACACCTGTAATCTCAGCAACTTGGAAGGCTGAGACAGGAGGATGGCAAGTTTGAGCCCAGCCTTGGTAATTTAATGAGAACTTTACAACTTAGTGAGACCCTGTCTCAAAGTAAAAAATAAAAAGGACTGGGGGAGCTCAGTTGAAAAGAATCCTTGAGTTCAAATCTCCAGTACCAAAATAAAGGGGGTGGGGGCAGTGATTAAGAATTATATGGGGGCTGGGATTGTAGCTCAGCGGTAGAGCGCTTGCCTCGCATGCGTGAGGCCCTGGGTTTGATCCTCAGCACCACATACAAAGCAATAAAATAAAGACATTGTGTCCATCTACAATTAAAAAAATATTTAAAAAAAAATTATATGGGAAGAACTAATAGAAAATAAATGCTACGTTAGTAAGATCTATTTATACAAACTCATCTTGATGTTAATTCCTGTTTTGATAAGTCACTTATCTGTGTGTGTGTATGTGGTGCTGGAGATCAAACCCAGGGTTTCAACATCCTAGGAAAGCACTCTACCATTGAGCTACATCCCCAGCCCAATAAGTGTCACTTTTCTCTGGGTACAGTGGCACATACCTGTAGTCCCAGCTATGTGCATGACAGACTAAATGTTTGAGCCCAGGAATTCGAAAACAGCCTTTGCAACATAGAAAGTCTCTGTAGGGGGTGTGGGGGAAAGAGAGGTACTTTTCTCACTCTAGTATAGGGAGGATACCTTCTTCAAAGGAAAATTTATGGCCTGCTTTCAGGTAAATAACGGAAAGGCAGAGAACTTTGTTTCTGTTGATTCTCAATTGCCATCATCTTATGCTAAAATGACATATTTTGGGGTGGCATATTCTAATCCCCTTCACTTTGCCATACTCTTCAACCACCAGGACCAGAAATCTAGCAAGCCCTGCATCAATAAAGCTTCCTTTTGCAGGCATAAGCAACCTCCACACTGGACCGGGGGTATAGTTTAGTGGTAAAGCACTTGCCTTGCATGCGTGAAACCCTGGGTTCAATCCTCAGCACCACAAAAAGCAAGCCAAAAAAAAAAAAAAAAAAATCCATTCAGATTTATCCCCCAGAGTGATTCTCAGACTCAGAGTAATCACAGTACCTGGCCTGTGTTCCTACATTCTACTCCTTCGGGACATCCAAGAAGAAATCCATAGAAGCAGCTCCTAGACTTGGGAGGCAGCCACAGATGAAGCTAGGTCTCGGGTAATTGTTAAGATGCACCCCCATTGGGGCTGGGATTGTGGCTCAGCGGTAGAGCGCTTGCCTCGAATGCGTGAGGCCCTGGGTTCGATCCTCAGCACCACATACAAAGCAATAAAATAAAGACATTGTGTCCATCTATAACTAAAAAAAATATTAAAAAAAAAAAAGATGCACCCCCATTCCTTGACAAGAGTCTATGCTTTGTGGACCCTTACTACCTTCTCTGCAAACTGTTCTCCACTAATAAGTCCAAGATCTAGTAATTACTTTAGTAGCATGTGTCTTTATGTTCCCTTTACCTGTCTAGTAAGCAAGAAATGGACCCTTGGCCCAGAAAAGCCAACATAGAACCTGAGCCCAGACAATCAGATTTCCTTCTTCTGTGAATTTGGAATTGTAATGAGGACAGGAGGTTAAGATCTAGTAGCTGCAATCACTGGATCTGGCAGGTTAGGCAGAGTAAGCAGGTCTGGGGAGAGAATGCAATACATAATCCAAGATGTCCAGGCTTTCAATAGATGGCACTGAAGGCTTTGGTTCCTGACTCAACAGTCCCAGCTTTCCCAAGGACTGGTTGTACTTCCTGGGATTGTGCTGAATAATGGGTGGGTCCCCTTTTACCAAGTAATTCCAGTGTTTCTTTTACTTTCAGCCAAAAGACGACTAAGATACTGACATTTTCCTGCCTTCATAACTTGCTCAAGGTTCTTCAAGGCCTGTGTATTGACCCCAGAGCTCTGGCTTCCATCCTGGAGTTCAGATCTTGAATAACAAGTCTCCCATGGGCAGAAGTCCTAGAGTGGCTCCACCCAGAATTCAGTCCACAATTGGAGGGGGAGTCAGCACCACAACCTTACCACAGTTCCAGCCCAAACAGTAAAACATATGGTAGCTGCAGATGCCTTCCCAGAAGTAATAATGATGATAACTGCCATTTATTGAGTGTTCATCCTGTGTCAGGCATAATGTTATAATAATTTCTAGCCCTCAAAACAAGAGTTGGAGACAGAAGCAGTGGCACAGGCCTATAATCACAGCTACTTGGTAGGGTGAGGCAGGAGGATAGCAATTTCAAAGCTAGCCTGGGCAACTTAGTGAGACCATCTCAAAAAGTAAAACGAGTTGGGAATGTAGCTCAGTGGTAGACCACTCCTGGGTTCAATTTCCCAGTACCACAAAAAAAAAAAAAAAAAAATCAAACAAATAAAAAACCAAAAAACTGAGCTGGCTTTAAATATTTTTTACTATCATCTAAATTAAATATACATGGTAATCAAAACAAGTATAAATGTCTGAGATTTATAAGCTTTCTATAAATTTCTATAAATAGGAAGCAAAAAACTTGCCAATCCAAACTATTAAAAATTGATATAAACATTATTTGATGTTGCTTATTAGTATTTGGCTGAATTAAATTGCAGATACTGTACTGATTAAAAACAAAGCAAGTTGGGCACTGTGGCACATGCCTGTGATCCCAACAACCTGAGAGGCTGAGGCAGGAGTATTTAAGGCAGGAGTATTCAAGTTTAAGGCCAGTCTGAACAACTTAGTGAGATCCTGTCTTCAATAAAATGTAATAAAGGACTGAGGATGTAGTTCAGTGGTAGAGCACCCCTGAGTTCAATCCTCAGCACCGCAAAACAAAAGGAAACAAAGCAAAATAAAACCTGCAACCCTCTAAATTATGTGACTCTACTGTAGATGAGAAAACAGTATCTTAGAGAGGTGAACCATGTTTCCCAATGTCAAATAGCTATGTGTTAAATCAACCAGTGCTACTACTTGAATTTAGGGTCTAATTACCAGAGTCTCTGGTTGCTCCTTCATTGAAATGATAGCTAATGAATGGGCAAAAACAGATCTTGTCTCTTCTAAAAATACGAAAGCCTGGGACAGAGTAAGTGGTTGTGGAAAGGTTTGTTGAATGAGTGATTGAATGGGTGGATTTGGAGATAGTTATTTAAAAAGCAGTTGGCTCCACCTAGACCATAACTCAGCATTCTCCATTTACCATTGCTGTCAGTAGCCCTTCCCACCTTGTTACCCAGAAGCTAGCCTAATGGCATTAACCATCTCAGTCAGTTATGATACCATTAAAAGCTGCAGTCTAGCTACTGTGCCCCCACCCCAGTCTTGGCTCTGGGCCCTGGGCTGGTCTGGTTGTTTACCAGGAATTTGGACCTTCTTCAGAGAAAAGCACAGATGACCTATTAGTCTAATTCAAGCACTTAGCAAGTAATGTCTGTACTGTTCACACCCCCAGCCCCAAGCTAATGGAGTCAAGCAAAGAGAAAGGACTTGACTGCTCAGAGATCTTCCTGGAAGGGCAGGAAGGAGGAAGGAAAGTGGACCCAATGCCCCACTGGAGTTTTTAGGGAGGCAACTTGGCTGAGCATTTCCTGGGGCTGGGCAGGCTATGGGGATACAAGAATGTACAGGGAGAGGCTTGCCCATTCCACCCACCTCTCTGGCAGCTCTTATATACATCCTATCCCCAGTTACCTCCCTTATTGCTTTAAAATCTGGCTAGAGAAAAATGCAAAGTAACATGATTTAAATATGGTCTGCCCTGGAAGAAAATCATAGTGGAGTATAATCCCCATTGTGAGATATTAAAAGGGTAGAACTTTTGGGACATGATTAGGATTAGATAAAGTCATTAAGGTGGAGCCCCGTGATTGAATACTGGTAGCTTTATAAGAGACAGACAGAGACAGACAGACGTGTGCTCCCTGTCTCTCTTGCCATGTGATGCTCTGTGCCACCTTGGGATTCTGCTAGTGAGAAGGCTATTACCAGAAGTAGCCCCTCAACCTTGGACCAGAATCATGAGCCAAAATAAACCTTTTTTTAATTTGCTTTTTGTTGCTGGGGATTGAACCCACTGAGCTACATCCCATCCCCAGCCCTATTTTTTTTTTTTTTTGGTACTGGGGATTGAACTCAGGGGTACTCGACCACTGAGCCACATCCCCAGCCCAATTTTGTGTTTTATGTAGAGACAGGGTCTCACTGAGTTGCTTAGCGCCTCGCCATTGCTGAGGCTGGCTTTGAACTCGTGATTCTCCTGTCTCAGCCTCCCAAAGTGCTGGGGTTACAGGTGTGCGCTACTGAGCCCGGCTCCCAGCCCTTTTTATTTTTTGTTTTGAGACAGTGTCTTGCTAAGATGCTAAAGGCCTCACTAAGGTGTTGAAGTTGGCCTTGAACTTGAAATCTTACTGTCTTAGCCTCCTGAGTCATATGGAATTACAAGCATGTGCCAGCATGCCCAACTTCTTTCCTTTTTCAAAAATATTTTGAAAGCTGAGACTTAGTGAGGCCCTGTCTCAAATCAAAAAGTTTTATAAAGGAATGGGGATGTGACTCAGTGGTTAAAGGCCCCTGGTAAAAAGTCTTTTCAGATAGGGTCTTTCTACATTGAACTCATGATCCTTCTGGCTCAGCCTCCCAAGTAGCTGGGATTACAAACATGTGCACCCAGTACCACAGTACTACAAATAAATTCTTCCAACTGCTTTACATGAGTGGATATTTCCTTATTCCAATAGGATTACAAATTTCCTGAGATCAATAGCCAGTCTCTGCTTTTTTCTAGCCCCCATTATAATCTGGAGCAGAACGATAACATAAACAACTTAATAAATGCTGTGGTTGACTAAGGGCCCCCATCTCAGGTGCTATGGCAAATCACAGGCAATATCCCAGAAATGGCTAAAATTGGGATGGATACCAGGTCTACAGCCTCCTCTAAGCTATTTTTAATTCCAATTCCATGTCAAGAACACAAGGAGCAGGATGTGGTGGTGCATGCCTGTAATCTCAGAACTTTGGGAGGCTGAGAAAGGAGAATCACGAGTTCAAAGCTAGTCTTAGCAATGGCAATGTGCTAAGCAACTCAGTGAGACCCAGTCTCTACATAAAACACAAAATAGGGATGGGGGTGTGGCTCAGTGATAGAGGACCCCTGAATTCAATCCCTGGTACAAAAAAAAAGAACCCACAAGGGCTGAGAGACTTGCCCAAAGTTATATAGCAGTTGGTAGGGTTTCTGTGGCTCTTTACCACCTGGCCTCTATCTTTGTGTCTATAACATCCCAAATTCTGTGTAAATTCACAATTTGATAAAATGGGAAAAGAGCAAAGTCTTAGGTAAAAATGTTTAATCACAATTCAAGAGGTCAGGGGCCTTTAGAACAGCAGTAGGAATAAAGCAAGGCCCAAAGGCTTCAGCTCCTGATTCCCAAATGTTCTCCAGGATCCCAGGGCAGAGCAGGCCAGGCAGAAGGTTCCCATCCTCCAAAGGAGGGAACAGGAGCCAGGTGTATTACTCCAGCCTTCTTCACAAGCAGAAAGTCTTTCTAGGCTGCCTCAGAACTTCCAGCCCTGCCTATCTGAAGAATACAATAGGGAATGACTGATTTGTTAGACTCTGGGTGACCATGGTGGATGGGAGGAAGGGAGAAGAAAGCCTGGTGGAGCTGGTCACCACCAGAAGATATGGCTAAATGGTGGCCATCAAATCCTAAGGACGGCAGCCTGAGTCAGAAGTGAGGATAAGGGTAGAGGGAATGAGGATTAGCTAATTAGGATCTGGAGGTCATAGCCCCTAGTGTCTGCTGTGGCCTCATCTGGAGCCAGATGCGTGTTCCAGGTAGGGTTGGAGTTGCCACGTTGTACACTGCACCTCCTTCTGGATGCCATTCTTTTCTCACCCTTCATAGGCTGCAATCAGGCTGGGTGTGGTGGAGGGGAAAAAGGCCTCTGGGGAAGTTCGGCTACTAGAGGCTCCAAAGTAGAATCAAGGTAAATGTACAGGAAAAAAGAAAGGACATCCAGGGCTGTGGCCTCAGAGCAGAGTTATTCTGTGAAAGAAATGGAATAGAGTTCATTCAGGGGGCTATCTTTACCCTCACTTCACAACCTCAGCCTCAGTCAAGACTGCCCCCTGCCCCTGAGATGTCTATTAGAGGTTTATAGTATATTGCCCCCATCCCTTTGTTTGCTTGGCTTGAGTTTTCCCTAGGTGGTCGGTAAAAGTTTGAGAAGTGTAGCAGAGGAGGCCCTACCTGGTGCTCCATCACAGAAAAGGTGGGGTCGTCCCAGTCCTGGGAGAAGAGCTGGCTGTGATAACGCATCTTAGCCGCAATCGCCTCCACTGAGCAGAGGAGAGAAGGAAGATTGGAAAGGACCTTGTGGAGGCAGATTTCCTAGACTCCCAAGGCAGGAAAGGGAATGCCATGGGACCCTGGGGTCTAGGGGAACAGGTAGGTAGGAATGGGAATGGAGTATTGTCTCATTCCGCTTGCTTGTTCCTCAAACTGGAGATATCTCAGGAGCCCAGACAGGTTGAACAGGCAGTGTGTGTATCTGGGGGCGCGGGTCACTCAGGGAGTGAGAGAAGGAAGAAAGGCCTGGGCTAGGGGAATGGAAGTCAAAACATAGAATTGGGCTGCTCTGAGGAGATGGATAAAACCAGTCAGGGCCACAGAGTTGACCCTCTCCCATCACTCTGGCTTTAGCTGACCCAACCCAGGGGCTGAGCAAGAAGAGTACACTCACTGAGGCAGGGGTTGTGGGAGAAGGACCTCTCTAGCCGTTCACACTCCACCTGCAGGTTGCCACTGCCTCGGCAGGTGCAGCTTAAAGCAACACTAGTGTTGATGTTGCTGATGAAGTTGGGGGTCATGGCAGTTCCTGTGGGATGAAGAGGGGAAGCCATTGTCATGGCCCAGGCTAACCCTACTTCAGCTCCCACCCTCTCCCACCCATCTCAGGACCACACCATTTGGGTCTCCAGAGTATTCTCACCTTCAGGGTGAGCCCATCTTGTGGGTTCTCTACATATGCCCCAGCCTCACCAATCAGCCCCAGGTATGCTCGCAGACATCTGGACTGCTCTGTTGCACAAGTCCCCAGGATGTCCATAGGATGGCAGTGGGTCTGGAAATCTGCCAGGCGTGATCTGGAAGAAAGAAAATTTCTTTTTTTGGCAGTTCTGAAGGCTGAACTAGGGGTGCTCTACCACTGAGATACATCCCCAGTCCTTTTTATTTATTTATCTTAATTTTGAGACAAGGCCTCAAAATTGTGATGCTCCTGCCTCAGCTTCCCAAGTAGCTGGAATTACAGGTATAAGCCACCATGCCTGGCTCAAGAAAGGAAATTTCAAGAGTCCCCAATGAAGACCTGGCTTGCAGCCTTTACCCTTGCTGCTCTTTAGCCTGGGAAGCTCTTCATCACCCCACTTCCTCCCCTGCCTTCAGTGCTTGGTCCAGGGCCGCCTTCCTCCAGTGAAGCCTGCCCCTGTCACTTTTACCCCAGGGCCCTCGGCACATTACTCTGAATTTAGGCCCCATAATCTCTAATTATGATATCTTGGGCAGCTTCTTTCACTTCAGTTTCCTTGACTGTCAAATAGGATAAAAGCACAACCTCGCAGATTCTGAAAATGAAATAAGAGAATACATGTATCATATCCAGCATAATGCCTGACACATATTGTTTAATAAATGCTAGTTATGAGCTGGGTGTGGTGGCATGTGCCCATAATCCCAGTGGCTCTGGAGGCTGAGGCAGGAGGATTACAGGTTCAAGGCCAGCCTTGGCAATTTAGCAATACCCTGTCTCTAAATAAAAAGCAAAAAGGGCTGAGAATGTAGCTCGGAGGCAGAGAAGCCTTGGGCTCAACTCCTAGTTCTACCAAATAAATAAATAGTAGATACTATTATCATTTATGGTTCTGGGGATTGAGCCCCGAGACTCAGACATTTTAGGCACTTAAGTATATTGAAATTTTAAAATAAAATTTTAAATTTTAAAATTTGAGACAGGGTCTTGATAAGTTGCCCAGGTTGGTCTCAAACTTGTGATCCTCCTGCCTCAACTTCCCAAGTAGCTAGGATTATAAGTGTACACCACCATACTCAGCTAGATATTATTATTAATATTCATCCCACAATAGGTAAGGCTAGTTCTGTTTTGGTGATGTAATTATGGATGTTTTTCTTTGTATATGTTTTTCTGCAGTTTTCATTACATTTCTTTGTTAGGTTGATGGTTTATTTCTCTGTCATCTCCACTCAACTACGAATTCTTTGAAGATAGAGACAATATCTTAGTCATCTAACTCAGTATCTGTTATATAATAGCATTAGCTACTAGTGTAGTAATAGGCAGTAGAGCAGAATAGTTAAAAACACAGACTCTAAGTCAGATCTATTTACCCCAAACTTAACAAACCTAACCTACTAGCTGTGTTCCCTGTGTACCTATTAGTGGTTATTTAACTACTCTTTGTTATGTTTTTTTCATTTGTAAATTGAGGATGATTAAAACACAAGCATCTATCTTGTAGGGTTCTTATGAGGTTTATATGATTAATACACATGAAGTACTTAAACCAATATCTGGCCCTTAGGAAATACTCTGTAAATGCTAGTATTCTGATTATAGAGAGCCCTGACTATGTGATATTTTGCAGATAAGAAAAGTGGTGATTAAAGAGGTGAAGTAACTTGCCCAATGTCACATGTTTGATATGACATTTATTGTTAACAAATGTTAACTTGAACAGATGATAAATTCAATTTTTTGTTTTGTACTGAGAAGACAGAGGAAAATCAGATCAGAATTTCAGATTTTCAGGAGTGGGTTATATAGAGCTCAGTGCCTAGCATTTGTGAGGCTCTGGGTTCAAACCCCAACAATGAAATACAAACCTACCTATCTACATACATGGAGTTCTTAAAGGACAATAAATGACAAAATAAGCACTACCACTTATTGAGGCCTTAACTCTGCCCAAGTAGGCTAAGCACTCTATATAAGTAACTTAACCATGACTACAGGTCTATATTATTATTCCAGTTTTTGTAGAGAACTAAAAGTGGTGGCTTGCCCTCCACACCTGGTTTGAGCATGTCCAGCTTGCTAAGATTCATTTTCTAGGGTTATCTAGTCACTGGGTCTTCATTTTTCCAGAAAAATGACTGGAAGGAAATGCTCACCAAATTATGGTAGATTATCTTTAGGTGAGGGAATTTTGAGTGGTCTTTTAAAAAAATTTTTTTTTAGTTGTAGATGGACACAATATCTTTATTTATTTTATGTGGTGCTGAGGATCCAACCCAGTACCTCACACATGCAAGGCAAGTGCTCTATCACTGAGCCACAACCCCAGTCCCTTTAACGGTATTTTTATACACATTTATGTTTTCTGAAGTTATTACACAAAGGTCTTGCTATGTTTCCCAGGCTGGTCTGGAACTCAGCCTCAAGGAATCTTCCCTCCTCAGCCCTCTGAAAGTTGGGACTACAGGTGCAGCCACCGCACCTGGACAAAAGCTATAATCCTTTTAATATGAGTTTCACAAAATATCCAAGGCGAAGCAGCCAGTGTGTCCACTGTTCCCTGAGGGCAGTTCTACCCAACCAGTGCAGGAAGATAGCCAGAGGGAGTGGCACATGCCACACTCACGCCCAGCCTGCTGCCCACACCCTGCACCTACCTGCACAGCGCATCTGTGAGGCAGAGGCGCTGCAACTCCAGACAGTTGGGGGCCTCGGTTGGCAGTGCGCAGCTGGGGGCGATAGTGTTCCGTCTGCGCTCCCCACAGCCACGATCTGTGGGCAAGCAAGGACACAGCAGGAGGCCCAGCGCATGAGGCTCAGCGGCCTTCTCGAAAAAGGAGCGCAGCTGTCCTAGGCAGACTTGGCGCTGGCAGCGGTGTCCTGAGCAGGCCTCCCCATAACCTTTGCGGAGCCGGTCGCACTTCTCATTAAGAGTACACAGCATAGCAAACTTGAGGCAGAGGTCCGAGTCTGTGGGGAAGGGCGACACTAAATCACTAGACGGCATCCTCTCGGCATACCTGTAGTTCAGTATCCCTAAGGAACCCCAGCAAACCTCTGATTTGACAAGGAAGATATAGGGGTAGGAGGAAAAGGAGGACTGTCCTGAATAAAGCCACTGCTAATTCAAGGCTTTCTTTTTCCTCACAAACTGTATCTGGTACTGTGAAACCTCTCTATTCAGCCCCAGAACAACTGAGTAACTTGAACAGATTATTCACTGATTCCTTGTTAACTAAGAGTTTGCCATGCATAAATCTCTCTAGTTTTTCCTCAAAATTCTAATTCTGATACATAGAACTAGCTATACAACAAAGCTCGCTTCAAAATTCTAATTTTTACAGAACTGACCATACAACAAAGCTTTCTTCTTCTCAAAAAATAGTGCATATATGTGTGTTCTTTTTCAATTAACTCTTGACCTTATATTCCTGAAAAAACATGCATAGCAGTCCTTGCCAGGCTGATGGTTCTCCACCCTGAAGTCACTCCTGTGGGGAGTCACAATCTCATTATTTTCTCTGCCCAACACCTCGCCCATCCCATTAGAATAGTTAAAAACAATTTTCTAGTCTTTATGGACAAAAAAGCTACTTTTCTTGCTGTGGGTAAATATTCCATTTCTGTACTTTTCTTTCTGTGACTACTGCCACTCCCACCATCCTCTTTGTCGGGATCAAGGGGACCTAATGGGCTCTCTTTGAATGCCTGCTTAAATAAATGTTATTTATTTATTTATTTTTGGTACCAGGGATTGAACTCAGGGGTACTCCACCACTGAGCCACATCCATGGCCCTATTTTGTGTTTTATTTAGAGACAGGGTCTGAGTTGCTATGCACCTCGCCATTGCTGAGGCTGGCTTTGAACTCGCGATTCTCCCATCTCAGCCTCCCAAAGTGCTGGGATTGCAGGCGTGCGCCACCACACCCGGCTTCAATGTTATTTTTGATGACTCCTTTGAGAGCAGACCGTGCAACACAGATCAGACTTCTACTCTGATACAGTTTTTATTCAGTCACCTGACAGGCTAGAAACTTACTCTGTAAGCCCCTAAATTGGTGCTCCCCCCAGCCACCCTTCCCTCACCCCACCCAGCCTCCCACTTCCCAGTTTCCCACCCTAGTCTTGCCTTCCACACCTGGTTTGAGCATATCCAGCTTGCTGAAATTCATTTTCCAGGGTTTTCTAGTCACTGGGTCTTCATAGGGGGAGACATCCAGCTCATAGTCACCTAAAGACAAAGTAGGGAGCACCAGAATGCTAAGGGTCTGGGAGGGGTGGCAGCAGGTGGGGTTCAAGCTGCTGGGTCAGACCTCAAATCTCTATGCAGTAAAGGAAAAGGCACAACCTATAACTAGCTGCAAGGTGTACAAAGATAAGAAAAATGCAGAGCCATAAAGATATAAGTTGGGCCCAACAAATAAACTGATAAGAATAGAAGCCTTTGGGTAGGTAAAAAAGTGAGGATGAGAGAGGTTAAGCTGTTACCTGCTTAGGCTCACATAAGCTAATAACAAGGGAAGCTGAGATATGAAATCTGAACTGTCTGATTCTGTTAAGTAGGAGTTCAGGGACATCAAGATGGCGGAGACAGGGCATAGGAAAGATGCCATGGACAAGACAGGGAGACAAGTCATGTTCCTGTTTACATTAAGTCCTATTACCATGACAACTGCCACTGAGGACTTATCACCATGACAACTCCTGCCATAGGTTCAATATTTTAAAAGGACCAATGGGGGTAAAATGGGCAGTATTCTAATTAGATTTTCTACAGTAACCAATGGGGGGGATTAGAGAATATTCATTCTAATCAGATATCATAAGGCAACCAATGGGAGGAAAAGAGGTAAGGTCTTCAGTCTGTATAGGAAAGAGAATGACTCATAGTTCAGCATCTAATTTGCAGACATTGGGGCCTTGAGCCTTTCTCTCATTCAGCCCATTCTTCTCTACCTTACTGAGTGCTACTTTCATCTTTAATAAATGTGTTCTTTTCCTGTTATTTCTGTGGATTTTTTTTTTTTTTTTTGGTACCAGAGACCCAGAGTCACTTAACCACTGAGCCACATCCCCAGCCCATTTTTTGTATTTTATTTAAAGGCAGGGTCTCACTGAGTTGTTTAGGACCTAGCTAAATTGCTGAGGCCAGCTTTGAACTTGCCATCCTCCTGATCAGTCTCCAGAACCAGTGGGATTACAGGTGTATGCTACCACACCTGACTACTTCTGTGCGTCTTCCTCAATTCTTTGTTTGGGATACCAAGGACCTGGATCCCAACTGGACACCCCAAAGGTAACAATTTCAGAGTTTCTGTTCCTAGCTATCAGACATATTGCCTGTGGGTTTGGAATCAGGCAAGGGAACTCTGTCTTATTTTCTCTTGCTATTACGGAAAGGACAATGGGGACTTTGCTCCAGGCCTAAATGCTTGGCTATGGAGATTTATGGCATTCTGGAGAAATGGAAATGAGGCCAGGCACTAACCAAGAAAAACAGAGAAAGAAAAGAGAAAATTATCTCAAAGTCTATGCATCTTTCTCAGACACCCACAAAGGACTGCAGACTCCTTAAGGGGACTTACTAAGTCTTATCAAATCAGTGTATTGCTCCTATGCTTAGGAGGGGCTCCATAAATGTTGGTTAATAAATCTTGTTGGAAGAGAGAGATAAGGAAGATAAGCTTGCAGGAATGACATCCAATAAGCCTTTGTAAATGCATCTTCAGGTGGGTATGAATATGGATGTTATCAGACAAACAAGAAAGGATGGGCCAAATAGATAGGAAGACCTGAGAGCTCCCAAGAGGAAAGAAAGCAGAGAAGCAAGAGGATCCTGGAAGAAGTCTCTGGGGAAGTTCAAAAGAGAAGCAATTAGGGGGCTGGGGTTATGGCACAGTGGTAGCGTGCTTGCCTAGCATGCGTGAGGCACTGGGTGCGATCCTCAGCACCACATAAAAATAAAATAAAGATATTCTGTCCACCTATAACTAAAAAATTAAAATATTAAAAAAAGAGAGAGAGAAGCAATTAGGAATAGGAAACAGAACAAGTGGTGTGGTGAAATTGTATTATTGTTCAAATGATTTGTCCCCCACACTATGGGAGGATTATACCTCCCTATCTGTTGCCATGTGACTTTCACAGCCCCTGTGAGAGGAGCATACTTCAATGTCAAGTTTGGCCATGTGATTTGCTCTGGCCTGTGGACTGTGAGTTGAAGTGATATAAATCACATCTGAGCAGCTTTTTTTTTTGCTACCAGGGTTGGAACCCAGGAGCCCTTAACCACTGAGCTACATCTCCAGTCCTTTTTTAATTTTGAGATAGGGTCTCACTAAATTGCTTAGGACCTCACTTAGTTGCTGCTTTGAACTTGGAATCCTCCCGCCTCAGCCTCCCAAGCCACTGGGATAACAGGCGCGCACCACTGTGCCCAGCCTGAGCAGAAGCTTTAAGAACCATCACATTGTCAGGTGTGGTAGCGCATGCTTGTAATCCCAGCAGCTCGGGAGGCCGAGGCATAAGGATTGCAAGTTCTAGGCCAGTCTCAGCAATTTAGTAAAGCCCTAAGCAACTTAGATCCTGTCTCAAAATAAAAAATGAAAATGGCTGGGGATGTGGCTCAGTGGTTCAGTCCCAAATTTTAAAAAAAAGAACCATTATATCGTTGTTACTTTTTTCCCTCTACCAGCCTGAATCTTTTGAATGAAGACAACAGATAGAATAAAGACAAAGCCAATGCTTGGAAGTCTGCAGCACATATATAAAATGAGCAAGAAATAAATGTTTGTTGTTAAAAGAGATGTAGGGGTGGGCTGGTTGTAACTGAGGCCTAACCTAGCAAATTCTTATTAAAAATGCAATCAGGGAGTAAGGTATGGCGCCACATGTCTATAATCCCAGTAATTTGGGAGGCTGTGGCAGGAGGATTGCAAGTTCCAGGCCAATATCAGCAATTTAGCAAAACTCTGTCAAAAATAAAAAGTAAAAAGGCCTGGAGATGTAGCTTAAAGGTAAAGTTTCCCTGGGTTCAATCCCTAGTACCAAAAAAAATAAAATAAAATAAAATAAAATAAAAAGCAACCGGGGGCTGGGCATAGTGGCACACACATGTGTAATCCCAGCAATTTGGGAGACTGAGGGAAGAGGAGGATGGCAAATTTGAGGTTAGCCTCACTAACTCAGAGAGGCCCTAAGCAACTGAGTGAGATCTTGCTCAAAATAAAAAATAAAAAAAGAGCTGGGGTGTAGCTCAGTGGTAAAGCACTCCTGGAGTTCAATCCCTAGTACCCCCAACACACAAAAGCAATACAATTGGGGGGTTGGGAGGTATTGCCCAGTGGCAGAATGCTTGCCTAGTACCCTTGAGGCCCTGGGTTTGATTCCCAGTACCACAAAAACAAAAATAAAAAACAAACAAACAAAAAACAGTTGGGGGAAGGGAAAGAAAAAATGCAGTTTGTACCTAGAGGTTGATTGCTTCAGGAACAAAAAACAAAAACTCAAATATGTGGCAATTCTTGGGGACTAAGCATTAGATACAGAAGAAGCTTTCTGTGGGCTGGAAAAGTGGTAGTCCTCCTCATGCAATAACAAAGCAGTTAGTAAATTATTGCCTCCAATAAGTTGGAAGAATATGATTTTATGCTGAATGAGTTTGGGCTTTAAGGGGAAGAAACTGAGAAGCTGAGAAGGTTACTAATATGTCTTGATTGGCTGCATTTGGCAAGTTATTAGGAGAAAAATAGAAGCTCAGAAAAGAACTGGCCAGTTTAGCAGATGGGCATGGTGGTGCCTGCCTGTAGTTCCAGCTACTGGAGAAGCTGAGGCAGGAGGATTGCTTGAGTCTAGGAGTTCAAGACCAGCCTGGATGTAGTGAGAAACTGTCTCAACAAAATAAAAATAAAAAGAATTGGCTGGTTTGCAAGTGGGGAGGATATGGACAAAAGAATCCAGAAATTCCAAGGCTTGAAGGATTAAGAGATGCAGCAACTATATCTCATATTCAAATGGTAAAAGATAAAATTGAAAAATGCTTTGAGTGACAAAGTTGATTATATTCAGCCTTAGGGGAAAGACCAAATCAAGTATGTGGCTATCCCGCAGTTTGTGAAGATTTCTCAATTGATTAAGGTGGTACCAAATAAATCCTGCCAGTTGGACAAATGTACTCAGGGAAATAAAACTAAAGTAGTGACTCTCCCATAGAGGTTTGATAGGAACAAGGAACTTCTAATTAGATTTAGAAAGAGATGCATGTCTTGAATTGTGGGAAAGGCTACTGGCACATGAGATGAAGGAATCAAAGATATAAAAAGCAATTACTTTTTGAGAGACTTGTACTGCTAACAGCTAACAGCCTGGATTAAAAGAGACCGACTATTTGAGACTTAAAATGCCCCAACATTCCTCAGGCAGGAAGCAGGCTGAGAATGCTTCTCCAGTCCCAAAGGTTGTAGTCTCCAATGCCCTTTTCAAATGTGGTAAAGAGAATAATGGAAAAGCCAGGACCTCCCAGAGGGTTGAGCCAAGAACCCTGGAGAACAATGGATAGGGCAGCTACTCCCACTGAGAAAAAAAATGTGGGTGGGTGGGGGTCCTCTTATAGAATGATCCTGGGTTGGGGATGTGGTCAGCGGATGAGTGCTTGCCTGGCATGTGTGAGACTCTGGGTTTGATCCCCAGGGAAGAGGACCCTTGCAAAATCTACCCAGCAAAATTTTAGAATTCTCCGAATCAATGTCTTCTGTGTGCCTCCCATTCCTCCCTATTCTAAGAGTATTTGTTATAGTTATCCTGACCCTGTTCTATTATTGTACATTGAGTATGTATGGCAGCAAATGACCTATCTTTTTAGTTCATAGGTTTCTATGATCAAGATAAACTAGGGCTAGGCATGGTGGCATACGCCTATAATCCCAACAACTCTAGAGGCTGAGGCAGAAGGATCATAAGTTTGAGGCCAGTCTCAGCAACTTAGCAAGACCCTGTCTCAAAAAACAAACAAACAAACAAACAAACAAAACCCACCAGATATAGAAACTATTATGAGATCCTAAGATCCTAGACTTGGAGCTTGATGTTGTGTTCGGATAGAATTTTTAGGGCATCTTCTTTGGAAGAGTAGACGAGTATGTTTCACTTGTGGAAGGGAGGGAAATTAATATTTTTATCAAGTTGTAAACTGTGGTAAATTGTATTATTGTTTCCAATTATTCTTTGCCCTCCCTATAAGATTAAATGTCTTCACTTATTGTCATGTGATTTATTTATTAGTTTTAATTTTTTGGTACTGGGGATTGAACCCCAGAGGTGCTTTACCATTGAGTTATATCCCTAGGCCTTTTTGAGACAGGCCTTTTTGAGTTGCTAATACTGGCCTCAAACTTCCTGAGTCTTCCTGCCTCAGTCTCCTGAGTTGCTAGGATTATAGACATGTGCTATCAGGTCCAGTTTTGCCATGTTATTTTTTTTTTTAAATAGTTTTTTTTTTTTTAGTTGTAGATGGACACAATGTCTTTATTTTATTGCCTTGTATGTGGTGCTGAGGATCGAACCCAGGGCCCCACCCATGCGAGGCAAGCGCTCCACCGCTGAGCTACAATCCCAGCCCTTGCCATGTTATTTTTGATGTCTCCCTATGAGAGGAGTATACTTCCCCAATCTAGTGATGTGAGGCTTGGTCATAGCATTTTCTGTCTTTGGAATGCGTAACATCTGATCAGGGTTTTGTTGTTGTTTTGGTATGGGATTGAACACAGGGTGCTCTACCACTAAACTACAATCCCAGCCCTTTTTATATTTATTTTGAGACAGGATCTCACTAAGTTGCCAAGGCAAGCTTCAAACTTGTGGTCCTCATGCCTTAGCTTACTAAGTAGCTAGGGTCACAGGTGTGTACCTCCATGCTTGGCCTGAACAGAGGCTTTTAAAAACATTGTGTGGTTTACCAATGCTCATTTCCTTCAGCCATGAGAAAGAAACATCCCACAAAAGGCTGTACCTAAAGCCTGGATTCGAGAATGATAAAGACACATGAAAACAGTCAGCTCAGAACATGAGCAAGAACTAAACCTTTGTTTTGCAAGTCTGTTTTGTTCACAACATAGTCCAATAAAAGCTGATTAATAAAGAAAGAGTTCCAGCACTTAGGGAGGCTGAGACAGGAGAATCGCGTGTTCAAAGCCAGCCTCAGCAAGGGCAAGGTGCTAAGCAACTCAGTGAGACCTTGTCTCTACATAAAACACAAAATAAGGGGGTGGGGTTGTGGCGCAGTGGTAGCTGTTCGCCTAGCACGCATAAGGCACTGGGTTCGATCCTCAGCACCACATAAAAATAAAATAAAGATATTCTGTCCACCTACAACTAAAAAATAAATATTAAAAATAATAAAATAAAATAAAACACAAAATAAGGCTTGGGATGCAGCTCAGTGGTCAAGTGCCCCTCAGTTCAATCTCCAGTACCAAAAAATAAAAAATAAAAAATAAAAAAAATAAAGAGGCCTATAGAAAGAGTCAGAGTTAGCTCCTCTCTTTGGCTTTTTTTTTTTTTAATATTTATTTTTTAGTTGTAGGCAGACAGAATATCTATTTTATTTTTACGTGGTGCTGAGGATCGAGCCCAGTGCCTCACGCATGCTAGGCGAGCACACTACCACTGCGCCACAACCCCAGCCCCCTCTTTGGCTTTTTTTTGGGACTTTTCTCTTATCATCCATCTACTGTCCTGTTAATCATATCATTTCTGCTAAAGGTTGGCCTAAGATGATACCACTAAGTCTCTGAACTTGTGGATTACATGCTATTTGGAGTTAAAATCCTTTTCCCAACTCCTCTTCATATCTTTCTATTCTAGGAACTCCCCAGGCTGAACCTGTGCCTGGTTCAGAGCTGTCAAGAGAAACTACATGTAAGAAAAGAGGACACAGGAAAAAGTGAGGGCAGTGTTATGAGGGCCCAAAGGGATACTGTCAATTTTCCCCTCCATCTCTTACTAATGCCAAATGCAGAGGTTATCATCCCCATCAGAATCTACCATGTGGCCCATATCCTGCAGAATTAAAAAACAACTCCCAAAGTAGGGCACACCTGTAATTCCAGGAAGCTGAGGCAGGAGGATACCAAGTTCAAGGACAGCTGGGCAACTTAGTGAGACTGTTTCAAAATAAAAAGGGCTGGGGATGTAGCGCAGTGGTAGAGTGCCTCTGGGCTCAATACCCAGTACTGCAAACAAAACAGAACAAAACCCCAAGAGCCATCCTCCTCAGCTTAGTCCACTCTAGGAAGGGGGTCTCACCAACACTGCGGGCAGGGTGAACGGTCCAATAGATGTCCAGGCAGGTAGCTTGATTCTTCATGCGCCGGTGGCATGTGCAGCCCATCAGAGAGCTGTTCCTGAGTTTCTGTGCTGCCTCGAGGCAGTCTGCAGGGACAGAAGACTCTTCTGAGGGCAATGGAGTACTTAGACTAGAAGTGCAAGAACCCAGGTGGTGATAAGCAGCCTTGCAGGTGGGATCAGTCTGGCACTTCCTCCTGGCCTGGATACAACTGTTCCTGAGCTGGCCCTCTGTGGCAAGGGGGTCTCCTGTAGAGAGATCAGGTGAGGGTCACATAAGGTCAGAGTAGCTGTCTGGGAATACTAAGCCAGTTTTATAGGATTGAGGAGATTCCTGATGAAACCTTGAGAAAATCTTAGGGTGACAATTGCCTTTAGGAATGATGTGGAGAGAAAGAAGTCCAGCAGAACCTCCTTTACATCCTAAATTCAATCAAAGAAGTCTCATTAACTCCCCAACATATGTGAAATATACTTTTTTATTTAGGGTTGGTTGGTACCTGCCTGTTCTGTTCAGTTTTACTATAACCTACCCATCATTCATCTACTGATTCAAGCATACAAATTCTCCATACTCTGAGTCTTGGAAAATTATGGTGATCTTTCTTTCTTTCTTTCTTTCTTTTTTCATGTCTGTCTCTTTAACAGGCCTCCTTACTGATTTCACTGATTCAATCTTCCAAACTCATTATCTCATACAATCTTAATATCTTTTTTTACTAGATTTTTTTTTTTAAAGTCTATTTTTTAGTTGTAGGCAGACAGAATATCTTTATTTTATTTGTACGTGGTGCTGAGGATCGAACCCAGTGCCTCACGCATACTAGGTGAGCACACTACCACTGCGCCACAACCCCAGCCCCTTTTTTTTTTTTTTTTTTGGTACTGGGGATTGAACTCAGGGGTACTTGACCACTGAGCCACTTCCCCAGCCCTATTTTGTGTTTTATGTAGAGACAGGGTCTCACTGAGTTGCTTAGCGCCTCGCCATTGCTGAGGCTGGCTTTGAACTCGCAATTCTCCTGTCTCAGCCTCCCTAAGTGCTGGGATTACAGGCTTGA